>DWLR01003186.1:0-13952 GCA_018246295.1 Papilio alexanor hazarajatica | reverse complement strand
GGAAGCCAGGAGTTTCATAGCACAGGGCATCCTAGTTTGAACTCCTGTCTCCCACCCGGTACCTTATTATTATAATAATGTTATGTTATAAGTTTATATGTTTTATGTGGGAGAAAATAAATGGATTTATTATTATTATTATTATTATTTATAAACTACGTTATAAAAGAAAACGTAAGTTAGTGCAATCTCTAGATTTTACGTAACAAAATCTACGATTTACATGAGGCTGAGTGATGAGAGAGGTATCTCTAATCTCCTCCACCCATCAATAAATGGCATTCTCTCTATACTAGGTATTGATATCCATTCCCCACATCTTACCCAATGTAGGGACACGTTAAGAAGACTTCAATTTATTTATCGAGTGCAGCTATGAAAAAGGAAATGCTAAATGATTGAGGTAGACATACCCGGCAATAGAAGATCCGGATTCCATGAGTAAGCTGATACTGTTCTTGAGGGTGTCTCTGAGCGGCTGAAGAGGGTTGCTGCCGGGGATGTTGAGCTCCTCGCTGGTGCTGACGTGCACGGTGGAGCCGAGGCAGGTGCGCAGCAGGTCGTCGCTCAGCCGGCACGACCCCTCCTCCACGTTGGACTCCTTAGTCGTCACGCGGCTCAACTGGGATGGCATCTCTTGCAGCTTCATGTCGTACACCTGAGGTACAGCTGGTAGTTCATACATCTCCCTTCCGGTCAAACGAATCGCGCTCATGACACTTGTTCTTAGGTTAGTAGGAAAGATAGGACATGGCAATTTGAATTCAATGTAATTGAATGATTAACTATGCTTTGGAATAGATAATTTCCATTATCTATTCAACATGGTAGCTAATTCTCACACCTCATAAACGAGGGTCAATCCTCAAAGCAAAATAACTTAAAATTATTCACACTTATTTTTATTTCTGTGTTATCATTTCTTACAAAAGTTCGAAGAACGTTATGAAAGTTTGAAACGCCGATAGCCTAATGGTTTAGGTTGCGGACCGATCATGAGGTCGTGGGTTCGAATCCCACCATTTGACTATTGTCGCTTTCTCACACTTTTCTAGCACAAACGTTTACACTTAGTTGGAACGGTAAAAAAAAATTGCGGTCCTCAGAGTAATAAGAAGGGAAGGATTAATAAAGGTTTGTTGTTTGGCAATGGTGGATAGTACTTTCCATTTGAAAACACGAAAATTGTTAAAGGGCTCTAATACCCTATATTCGTTGCTTAGCCTGTACTTGAATCGAGTATGTCTCACGATCATAATCAGAAAATAGCGTCAAATTTGGACACGAGAACACTAATTGATAGAACTTTAGGAAACTTTAATCATATCATCGAGTAACTCATGGATAACCTGTAAACAAGAGCTTTTGATAATAGAACTTAATTTGGATATTTCATTACACGTTGCTGATAAGTAATCGCCAATCCCTATTATTTCGTCGAAAATGTAATATCACTAGCAAGGATGATATTAAAACTGTACAATGCACAGTTTTGTACGTTACATTGTTTTGACAATAGAAAAAGGCAAACATACATTTTGTTTGTATGTAGGGAATATGAGGTTTAAACCGTTCAGGGGTATTCTTACGGTCACGTTTTCTTTTGACATTAGTAAAACGATAATCTGGTCATATTATAGCATAATTTTTCTATCAGAACAGTTCTCTTCAGTTTATTTTATTTATCTATAGGCTAATAATCATCGCACGTATCGAAATAATGTTACATACTAAGAGGTTCGTGTTAGGAATAAGAATTAAAAACGGTGGTATAGATGAGAGGAACGCGTAGGCATACCTGGTCGGCCAGGTGCGCCGTCTCGCCGCACGACACGGTGGCGTCCCTGCAGGAGGCGGCCGGCAGCGGCTGCACGTTGCCGGCCGGCTTGTGCGCGCTCAGGGACTTCTTCTTCAAGTACTCCCTGCTCTTGTACGGACTCTTTTTCTTCTTCACGTGTTCTAGCAGCTACAAATATATGATGTTCTTGAAGTAAAACTACTTTACGCACGCTTGACTTGGGGAGTAAACTGGCGAATGCGTCACGAGAGCGTTACGAAAAGTGTGATCGGGCGAACAGAAGTTGAGAGGGAGATATAAGTTAGTGAAGATAGAGAGAGAAATAGAGTATCGTTTCGTATATTACTGTAGGGGGCAAGAGAGAGAGAGAGGTGCGAGCACACATTTTCTTTCTCCCTTTCTCTCATAGCCAGTCACGTCTTACAATCAACCACAGTAATTACTGATGTATCCGATAATGAAAATATATAACTTCAGTTAAAGTGTGGTCTAAGGCCCACTCGTTTTTTAATTACCAATTTAATATATACGTTTTTTTTGTATAGAAAATGGTAGAAAAGAGCAGTTGGTCATGTGTTTTGCGTGAACACCGTCGATATTAACATCCATATCACCAGAAAAGCTGCAAATGCATTTTACTGCCAAACTGAATGACGAAAAAAATAATTATTTTGACTCACCTCGACGCTTTCACTAATGTTTTGCATACTCCGAGAAGTTGGAGCTTTGTTGTCTTCGAATGTGTCTTCTTTTTCGCAGCCAAAATGATAATATCTAGAAACAAACAAAAAGACAGTGTTCTCTTTATATCACTAAGGGAATTTATGATACCAGTTTTAGGAATTTAAAAAAAAAGTGGTTTATGGTTTTTAGATTTTTTTTTTAGATTATCAAATCGTCGTAAGTAAAATTAAAGATTTAATGACATTAATTGACATTTGTGTGATGACCCAAAAATTTGTTTCTATTATATAAATTATAACATTCTAATGGTCACAAGCGGTTTCTATCATAAGATTTATCTCTTTAGAAATATTTTTATTTTCAATAATGAAATAAAATATTTACAAAAAATATATAATATTCTAATGGTCACAAGCAGTTTGTAGCTAAGATTTATCTCTTAAGAAATTTTTTATCAATTTCCAAAAAAAAAATATTTACAAAAAAATACAAAATTCTTAAAAAAAATCAACAAAAATATTTTTCGACAAAAATATGCTAGTTGATACCTGATGAGCGCTCTCGAGGCGTACACGGTGGGATGCAGCGCGGGAGACGGGTTGAGATAGACCCTATTGAGGTTGACACCGCGCGTGTCGGTGCGGTAGTGGCCGCGCGCCACGCCGTCCGGGTTGAGGAAGGGGATCATCTTGAACACGTAGCTCTTGCGCAGCTGCAGCGCCACCGGGTCGTGCCGGCTCAGCAGCAGGCTCAGGAACCCGTTGAACACGAAGCTGGACGGCGTCTCGCCAGGGTGCACGCGCGCCGATATGAAGATTACCTGTATAGAGAAGTTGTTTTGGGTAAAATCTGAAACACTCATATTGATATATTTTCAATGCATTTGGCTGGATAGCTCTGTCTGGGTCTGGACAAGTATTTATTCTAGATTTTTTTGTTATATTTCTGCATTTAAATCTCGGCATGGTATCGTTAAAGAATTTACTTTTTTACCCTTGTATATAGTATTCTAGAGCAATAACACTAAGCATACCTTCTTATTCTGAAACTTGAACGGTCTATCCTGGTTTTCGGGGAACAAGTTTTTTAGCCTCTCCTCGCGCTCCGCCGTTATCCCGTGATACGAGGTTATCGTTAACAAGTCCACACGCCTTCCTACGACACATTTATTAAATGTTGTTATAATATTTTCGTCTTATGTTGGTTGTTCCATACAATTCCGATTACATATGGTAGGCTAACATGAAATTGAAGTCTTGGCTTACTTAGAAAGCTTTCTATAGTTTTGAAGAATTTTTAAATTAACAACATTAATATTGGACATTTATAAGCTTTTATATATCATTTATTATAAAAAATACCATAGAATATTTGTTTGTTTTTTTTTATAAGTTCTTTGTTTTTATGATTATCTGTAATTAATTAATTACCAATAAATTTGTATTTGAATGGGCGTCAGATGATTGTGGTTTTTTTACAATTTTTCTACAAGGGATCTAAATTATAACATAGATAATTTTATGTTTAGGATCTTCTATGATTACATACTGTAAGTTGTGTCCTTTAGAAATTTAATTTAGAAGTTATATAAATTTTTTCATTGTAAAAATATTTAATTTGCTACGTTATTAGGGTATCAGAGACGGTGTGACTGACATATCTTCTTGACTAAAGCCCTCGAATAATAGAGAAAATAAAACGTTTTTACCTTCAAGTGAGTAGGTGAGACATTCGCGGCAGTAGTATATGTCATCGGGCGACTGCGGTGCTGTCGGCAGCGGCAGCAGCTTGCCGTCGACGGCGTTGAGCGCGAGCTGCAGCTCCGCGAAGGAGTATGGGTACGTAAACGCAAAGAATGTCGTCGCCTTGGGATTCTCCGACGTCCTATACTTGAAGCTTAGTGTGAATGTATTGTCGTCCGTCTGGAACCAAAGATAATATATAAGTTGCATACAGAGCTAGTCGAAATGTCACAGTACTTATCGACGCTAATTAGCTGGAAATAGATTCCCAGTATTAATAGAAGTCTGATGAGCTTTGACTATATTTTTACTTATTAGTCTAAATATGCACTTTGTAAGAGATGGCACGACCTTATCATATTATGTCTTACATTACCATTGGTTTTATTTTATTTAAAAACAATAACTTTTGGATTGAAAAATATTAAGAAATAAAATGGTTGAATATCTTTAACTCCACAATCTTGATGATTATTCTATTACTGTGGTAAGAGAGACTTTTAATTTGTTTAAGCCCTAACAAATACTTACAGAATGAACTGGTCGATCTTTTATCCTCTCCCACTGCGGCTTCCCGGGTAATGTCCTTGTCACCGGCGCCATACCCTGGTTGTACATTTTGCCTTGTTTGTTAAGGTTTATTAAGTTAAGTCGAACCTATAAGAGAATATTAGTAAAAATTTTAAATTAATTATAATTAAATAATTTAAAACAGAACACTGTCAACCTATAAAATTACAACAAAAAAAATATTGTTATTACAAAGAGGGAACATTTCTTTTTTTATCATTGCCAAATTGTAAAACCAATTTTCATAATTTTTATTTACTTTTAAAACTACACTGTACTGACGTTGCGTAAGGTATATTTTTTATTATTATTGAGAATATTAAGTTTGTTTTTTATTTTAAGTAAAAAAAAAGGACAATTTTTGTTAGGTGAAAATGGATGTTAATTAAGTTATGCAATTTAACTTAGTAGTACAATAATTATAGTGTACAGAAGTTATATTGATTGTAAAAACCATTAAATAAGAAGCTCCCAACAAATGTCTTAAATGTATTCAAGTATGGGCTACAAGCAAATTCATTGAAAGTTTAATTATGAAATTTTTCTTTAACCATTTAAGCGGTCAATTATTTTACCAGAAATGCTTCCAAAAAAGGCATATTTTTTATTGCCTATAATTAAGTACCATACTTAATAGAATAAGAATATTAAGAATTTCTTATTTATTTTTTCTAAACGATTGTTTAACCCTTTAAGCAGTTTGCCCATATGGCGTACGGGCAAACCAGATGAGGCCAATTTCGGGTAGCACATACACTGTACGGGCAAACTGCTTAAAGGGTTAAATCTGCATACAAACATATAGAATTATAAAAGGTATTTCTGT
This sequence comes from Papilio alexanor hazarajatica, assembly GCA_018246295.1. Taxonomy (NCBI): domain Eukaryota; kingdom Metazoa; phylum Arthropoda; class Insecta; order Lepidoptera; family Papilionidae; genus Papilio; species Papilio alexanor. The sequence goes on along the minus strand of DWLR01003186.1, from coordinate 8,332 downwards.
GTCTGCAACAACAACCTCAAAGAAGACAGGTGTGAAGTAGAAGTTTTTTGTGTTTTGTCTGATGTGCCAGCGAGTTGCTGGAGGCCTAAATTCAGTCCTCTTCCCCTTCCCACCCTTTTATAATAAGGAAAGGGTGGTAAGAGAAAGAGGATTTCAAGGAGAAGGGGATAGATAGGAGAAGGAAACGTCCATTGTTCTGTCTATACCCTCCTCTATCTATTAATGGTAGGCAACGCATCTGCAACACGCAAATGCTTGTTGCAGATGCAGGTCACTCAGGTGACCGGTTGCTTGTTTGCCACCTTCTTGTACAAAAAATATTTCTTGTATCAATCAAATTAGTGTGAGTAAAGGCAAAAGGTATAAGAAGTGCAAAAGAGCATATATGCATAGATTTATGGATGTAGAAGATGTAAGAGAGGTGTGCCAGGATTGAGCCATATGAACATACGTAATCTCTGCCCACTCCTTTGGATTACGGACGTGAGTGTATTGTTTTGTGTATTTATTTTATCTAAGTAATAATACCTTACCAGTACACCAGGTTCACTTGCTTGTATGCCAAAATAAAACCAGGTCCGGTTGCCATTTTCAAATTCTGTCCCGGCACAATCTGGCCTTGTCCATAAATTAAACTCATAATCGGGTGTTTCCGGAGCATTCGTTTTTACATTTAAACTGGGAGCTAAAATTTAATAGATTTTATTAAAAAGTTTGGAATATGATTTCAAATGATTCACATAAAATCAAAGAAATAATACAGACGAAGTTTTAATAAAAAATTGTATTGTTTTTCTTAAACTGTTATATTTATGATTTTAAATATAAAAACGACGTATTGTTTGCGGGCATCACTTAAAAATTGATACAAGAGAATAATTTTATACTTGTACAAAATAAGACATTTGACTTACCGATAAGCTCCGAGGGAACTTGTTCTACATGGCCCAAATTCCCGGAATCGAAATTATGTATAAAATAAAATCCGGCACACTCAATTATGCTTTTATTATCCATTACTGTTAATATTAGCTACATTATACAAAACAGACAGAAATGAGTCGTCAAAACCTCAGGTTCTTTATCCGCATTCACTTGAGCAATTTAAATCACGAAAAATTTAATCGTGTCATTTAGTTTGCCAATTTATTGACATCCAAAAATTAGACCACTGTTTTTCTAAACAAAATTACGTAATTTTGTTGACATCGATTGACGGATAACAGCTGATTTGCTTTATTGGCAAATTGAAATCTTTTTAAAACTTTAAATATTTTTCAATTAATTATGGTACGTTGATTAGCAATCTATAAACTTAAAATTTTTTTATGTTTACATCAAATTACAACTTTATAGTTTTTTGTTTGCGAACACTAATGAATGAATGAAATTTTCCTATTGTAAATTTTAATTCAAGATGGCTGCCATCGTTCATATTGCAAACACGTTCCGAATTGCAATTTCGACTGCCAGTGCGAAGATTCTTTTGTAAGTACGTAGCATCAACATATAATGTAGATAAACCAATTTGTCTACTTTTTAGACTGTTTTGAAATATTTATATTTATCTTTTGGTTATTGCATATCCGAATGAAAATAAAATAAGTGTTACTATTACTTAAGTTTATAATCATTTAAGATAATTATTTTGAAAAAGTTATAATTCTTATTAAATAAGTCTAAGTTATTTGAGGTAATAAATTCTGCTAATTTGTTATATTCGTTACAAATCTTTTTGATAGGCGAATGCTGTCTGTAGTTCGTTCCGAAGCTATGAATGTAGAACAATGTAATGTTTCAACTCTTGTTTGGTCTCGTTATCGAAAAGAACAAACGTTCTTCGTTTAAAGCCCAAACACACTATGCTGCTAGCCGTAGTTAAAAATATGTATGATAAAAACAGCTTTCGTTTGAACTACAGCAGCGGCGGATGTGACTGCATTCCAATAGCTGCAGCTGGTTGCAGCGATTTATCTCCACTACCACTACGGCTAGCCGCGCGGTTGATTGTACGTACTGTGCGAATCGCTCAATATAGACAGCGGTTTGTCGCTCAGTGCGTGCATAATTCTTTCAGTATAATCCAAACATGTCACGTTTGCTCACCTGTCAGAGTGTCGATCGTATGGATGGTTTCTATTTGTTAGTTTATATAATAATGAAAAATATTTCATGGAATCATTACTATTTTCTTAATTATATGTAAAAGAATTTAGAGTATATATGCATTGTGCTGTTAAATTCGAATTGGATACTATCCCTGGCTGGAATGTTTACAGAAATTATTTTTGTGCGTACTTATACTCGATGAAAGATATGAAATAATTAACGTACTTAGGGGAGTAGTGAACATAATACAGACGTATAATTTTGTGTAACGTTTGTTGAGGAGGTGATTTACTAATCATGCCTTTCCCCTTCCCATCCCTTTATCTCTGATTTCCATTATTCTTCTTCGTTTTCTTATTGCTACAAAAAAGACATCAGCAATTTTTTGAACGATGTGGATGTTAATGGGTATCATTAATAACGGTGCTCATTTGATATCAGAGGAGCCGCTTGCTCATTTAGTCATAATAATAATTAATACTAAAATAAACTTTGGGTTCGATGACTTCACAGCGATATTATACAGTGTACAGAAGAAGTAACACCGCGAAATAACCTAACGAGACTACTTTTTTTTTATAAAATAGGCGGCAAACGTGCAAGCGATCACTCAAGTGACTGTTACCAATAGGCATCTGCAACAAGCATTTGTGAGTTCCAGAGGCCGGACAGAAAAATGGTCATTTCCTTCTCCTACCTATCACCTTCCACTTCCCACTCTTTTTTAGAAAAGGGTAGGTAAATTTTTCATACTTAATGGTTTTGTCTTTGTAAAAACTATAATTAAAAAAATCAATATTCAAATCACACAATAATTTATGAACTCTTTATAAGGGACATTCTTAAAAAAAAACAAATCGATTTTAATCCAAACTTGTATTTTTTCATCATTGTTATATCTATAACAATATTAAATAAGCTTAATTAAGTATAATATAATATAATTCACTTAGGCGTGGCACTTAACTATGGATTATAAAAAATTACATTTCGTATAATTTTCATTAACTAGGCCAATAAATGCCTTCATCACCAAACTTACATATTATCAATATACCTACCAACATTCAGCTATATTTCTTGTCTACATTCATCCATTTCTCTCCATTAAATTGTCTTTTGTGAGCACAATTCTTGATTGCATTAAAGAAATAAGGCGATTACGCATATACTAGCTAATGATGGACGTGATGTGATGGCTAGTGTAGTTTGGCAACACTTTTGGCTCCTTCACCAAATTAATAATATTAGAAGAAAAAATATGTAGGGAGTATAGAGATAAGCCTCATATACGTAATTATTAAATTACTTGACTAAAAAAAGTCAGTTTCATTCAGTTTAATGTCAGCTATTTAAAAATAAACATGGCTCTGGCTGATATTTAATTAATAGATGTCATTTTAATATTTAAAAAATATATCACAAATCGGAATCTAATTCTAGCGTACGTGTTCGATCCTTAGCATACAAGACTATGACATTAAATCTAAATATAACAGCAACACTGAATTTAATGCAAAAAACTATATTTTAGAACGGCGTATAGGGGCCGGTGTTGCGAGAAACGGTAATGTATCTCCATGTTGTTTCAAAACAAAGTTTTTGTACATATATTATTTTGTCTTAATATGTCGTTATCCGCTTTTATTGGAATTAAAAAAAACTACGACGTTAAAAGACACGATGCAATTATGTTTTGGTACCGTATTTCTTATATTGCAAAATTAATACATAAAGAATAAATAAATGAAACATATATTTATTGTCCACTCCCAAAATACAGGAACAATGGAAGAACTAAACCAAACAAAAGTTTTCCGGTTTCATAGTGTTTTGATGAAATAATAATGGACTAGATAACCTATTTGTGAGCATTACTAGGGTGTCAAGGATTTGAGCATAAAATCAGTAAAAAAACTGAAATTTAACTCAAAACTTGTTTAGACATAATACAACTAAGCAATCCATTTTTTATTTCATTGTATTCATAATCTTTTATATCTAAAATTAATATTTGTATTACATAACGTTTGGCGCAATATATTGCTGTCGAATAACAATAAGAGTTCATTTCTAAGATATAGTATATAAATATTAAATATACGAATTATATAAAGTTTACATTTAGAAGTCGTATTAAAGCAATTAAAAATAATTATTAGTCGATGGATGTAAATGCAGAGTAAAATTTGTGAATGTCATTTAATAAGAAATTGAAATGGCATATTTTAACTTTAAATTTTACTATTTTTAAAATGAGTTCTTACTTTTTAATCTGGGAAGTAGTCAAATAGGTGAGCGCAGCGGAAGACGATTGTGATCATTTGAGCAGATTAGAGAATAAAGTATGGAGATGAAGTGAACGAAGATAAATACCGATCGTCCGTTATACAACCAATACACATATAAATGCGCAGTATTCATCTATTTGTAGCACATTTTCTTACAAAAAAGGGCACAACAATAAATTGTTTCACATAAACCACATTCCGATCGATTTTGAATAGCGCTCAAAACTCAGTATTGACACTTTGAACAAATTGTCTATGGTTTTGTTTTGTGTTAACCTTTGCCGTCGTGTGGTATGGTGACGGCCACTGTGTCGGGTCTCTGTCTGTCTGTATGTCCAATGGTGGCGGGGGCGTTATGTATGCTGGTCGGTGCGCGGTGTACCTCCTCTGCCGTGGTCATCTTGCATTCGACGACGCGGTAGTTGAAGGCAGGGGTGCCGTATTCGAGGTCCGAGGCCGTGATCGCGTTCGGTATGCTCTCATTAAAATTTTTCGATTCGTCTTTAAACGGCGGGCAGCTGAAAGTAATGAATATATCGTTATTATTTTCATGGACAGTAATGTAGCCCGACCTCTCGCTTTAGGAAGGTGACCAGAGAGGTTCAGTTAGAGAATCTTTGCTGATCGAGCTCATTGTTCAATATAAGCTAAATGCCGCTAAAAATATCAAAAATTCTAATCTTTACCTGGTAGACATGGATTGAAAAAATAAGTTTTAGATAATTCATGTATATACTACATGCTTCCATTAATATATGATTTAATTTAATAGATTTATTTACAGAAGGCAAGAATTACATACCTTAACGGCGGCGGGGTGGGCGAACGTGATAGTGGGAAGCTGGCAACCTCGCGTGATATCGCGAGAGATTTGATGGAGCCAAACGTCTGCTCGGGACTCAGCGGGGCTCCCAACACCGATGCCATCCCTCTGTAATCATATTCCATAGCTAACTTTAACATCTATCTCCGTTACTCGATAGCTTCTAACAATTTGTAGACTGCAGTAGGTGCGAGATGAAATAATGAAAATATGACAGAAGAAAAAAAATTACCTTATTTATTGTTGAGTAAATTTGATAAGAAATGGAGTGGTATGTTAGATACGGTAGATGTTAATGTCGTAACATGTCTTATGAATTTTGTCATTAAAAAACTTCACCAAAGAAAATATACGCAAGCTACAAAATAGCAAGAAGTCTTCAACAAATGTTAAAGAGTGTAAGATACGTAAGAACAGATTATTTTAAGAGAAATGTGCTTACACGACGGAATCGGATGGCACCAGAAAGGGCAAGGGGGGCGGGCAGGGGGCGTCAGCGCGCGCGGGGGACGCAGGCTCGGCGGAACGCGGGCAGCGCGCCGGCCCGCACTCCGCCGCCAGCCCCAGCCACGTGCGTACGCGCAGCCACAGCCCATGCGGGCTGCCTGCAACATACACACAACTTTTATTTAAAGATCCACTGGGCCTAGAAATAAATCAAGCACGGTGGTATTAATATAGTAACTACACGAGACCTGACCTCGTTAAGAGCTTTCGACAAAGCGTCTTTTGTGCTCTGCCACCACAAATTCGGTGAAACTGTAAATGCCTCTTCAGTGACGAGTCTTCTTTTCCTTGTCTACTCTCGTTGACAAAGGTTGGCAATATATCTGTACCTCTTTGCATTTGTTATTAGCAAGCGCCGGTCACGTAACATTCGCTTGTTCGTTTGCTTACTTCTAGAAAAATGTTTAACTGATATGAACTTACGAGAGTACTTTCTACTGTTCTGCGGACTGAGTGGGTAGAAGTCTCCGTGGATGGGGCAGTGGAACGCCAGACGGCGCTGCCGGCGTTGCGCCGCGCGCATTAACATGCACAACACTAAACCTGAAATGGATTTTTTTGATATTAAATCACAATAATAAATTATACGTTATAATTGGTAGTGAGAAAAAAGATGTGATGGGTTACTTTGAAGAACAGGCGACTCCGATGGTAATCAATATGCCGTATCTAAAACGAAATGATTCTGGTCGGATATTTAATATACAAAATCCTATGCAGCAAATCAAAATTATGCTCTGCGGCTATGGTTATATTTGTTTTCTCTGCGAAGCTTATTGGTTACAGTTTTTTGTCGTCAAATTATCAATTTTATGGACCTACGTATAAAGGAAGAATGATCTTATTGTTTTAATTAAATCATCGCAATGGATGTTGGGCTACGAGTGGGCTTAGTGAATGTAATCTCACATACGACCACCCCAATCCTAAATGGAAGGTACTCACCAGCGATAGTCATGAGTGCGCCGGCGACGATGCAGACGGGGCCAAGCACTCGCGAGTTGCCAGTGAAGGCGATACGCGCCGCGTAGTGATCCGGCTCCTCATTCTCCCCGCAGCCGCGGTACGAAGCCGCTGCAACACACACCAGGTCGTGTTACATATTATTCATTATTTTATGGTCTAACCATTTAACCGACCTTTATTAATCATCCCAATGGTAAACTTATGGCGGTATATTGAGTTATGTACAATAAATCTTACAATGATGCTATCGTTAGACCTATTTTTTATTTTGCGAAGCAGTTTTATAATGCGTGAAACCTAGATAGACAATTACATTTTAACGAATTTATTTAAACTGGATGGTACAAAACACAAATCTTTAAAAATTTTAAACGTAGACATATGGCAGACGGATGTTACCGGTGAGTACACATCCGACGAGCATGAAGAGGAATCCAAAGATAGGCAGGATGATCTGGCAGTTGGCGGCGACGACCACCCCGGCCACCGCCAGCCCACCCTCGACGCGCTCAACGCGCAGTCGCGACAGCGCTGGTGGGCAGCGCGGCTTGCCCCCCACCACCAGTGGCTCGCCGGGCGGCGACGTCGTCCTGGAGTAGCAACGTATATTGTTAGAATTGTCAAGCATTAAAAAAAAACTTGAAATTGCATCTGACATATGTCTGAATATATAGATAATAGATCCCCGTGCCACGGCTCTGTCAAATCGAGTAGAGGCCTTTGAATTTTGATAAATTATAATACATATTGAGCTAGTAATAGAATTTTATCATAGCGCAATAATAATGTAGGCAGAATATCATATATCATAAGTGGTGAGCTACTCAGCGGCCTTTTCCGTTGAAAATGCTTAATAAAAGAGAGTATTGCAACTTTCAACGTCCGCGCATCACCTGATGATTGAGGTGTTGCGCATACTCCTTACATAATACATTCTTTTCTTTACTTGTCACCATCTGTTTTATATATCAAGACAACACATTCATAAACATACATGCTTTGTATGTTAATGGGTGACAATGGTCACTCAACAATAAATTTACCTGTCACAACAAAATTAAAGGGCTTTCCAAAACAGTGTTCTGTCAGATTGAAATGCGATAAGTGATGACATATTAGGTTTATGTACTGGGTACACTGTTCAGTTGATGCTAAGTTAACACGTTGACTGTGCCCAAATAATTTAATTATTTATTAATATCATAAAAAGGTTTTTATTCGAACTTTATGAACATTATGCTACTAATGAATTTATCTATATGTAAATATAGTAAAATAAAACATTATTAAATATGTATTTTTTTATTACAAGAAATTTAAAAAATAAATACAAATAAAATAATATGTATCTATGTATGTAGTAAAATACTATATTGTAGGGGAAGAAGATGCTACAATTCAGTGTCAAGATCGAAGTAAAATGTATTAGGTCCCGAGGAGGACGGAATCTGTCGGGTTATGCTGTTTATGCTATAAAGAAACCCTAAATTTAGGAGGTAAAACATATCACAACTATAAAGAGACGAAACTGGAGTAGTTAAGATTTTTGAAAGTTATCCTATACCAACGTAGCAATATTTAAGCAAGACTGTGCCAAGATATAAAAAAGCTATGTATTTAATTTCCAAAATTAAAG
>DWLR01003185.1:0-13953 GCA_018246295.1 Papilio alexanor hazarajatica | reverse complement strand
GCGAGACGATGATTGAGGGGTTTCAATTGATAGTTTTTAGCGGCGGATTTCAACCTGACAGTGTTTTAACAAAAAAAATAGGAATAAAGTTATATTTATCTATAACTTGGCAAGCTGCTTAGGTTTTTTATGGTTTCTATAGAATATTTGAATACGGTTTCGAAATAATTTATAAGCTCAATACAGCTGCTAAGAACACAAATTAGTCTAACTTAATGCAAGTTTGTGAAGAAGAATAATGAGACATTTTTTTATTACAATTGATTCCGAAGATGTTGTTAGTCTTGTGTTGATCAAACTTTAACACTGGTAACATCGAAAATAATTTATTGAACTTTTACTCAAACAGTGTTGTTGCAAATTTAGATATTTAGCAGAATCCTTTCAACGTCGAAGGTATGAATGTAGAGAGATACAAGATAAATATGTGTATTTCATTTTGAAAAAGTGAGTGGCAGAGTTGGTAGAGGACGACCCAGAAAAACTTATGTCGATCAAATCAATGACCTCTTAAAGGATGGCAATACAAGAGGTATTACAAACCGACGAGCTTGTATGCGTAAATGTATGCCTAAAAGAAGCGATAGAGGTGTACCAGGATTCGAATTTGTACTCTGTACCTACCTCTCTGAGTTACGGATGTGAGTGTTTTGTATGTTCATACGTTTTCTAGTATGTTATTCATACAAAAACACTGCACTTTTTATATTAAAAGGTACTAAAAAGTACATAAATAAGACAAACAACTAAGCCGCCTTAAGAGGCCTAAGTTTAGTGTTATTAGCTTTTGTATAAAAATTTACCTAATAATTTGTCCTTCGTCTCAGTGAATAGGAAATATCAACGTCTGTTTTTGTATATTGTCAAAATAAAAACTTATTGAATGTAAACTCGATAATCTATTTGCTAGCTTGTTAGATAAAGGAGTTTTTTTTTTCAATATCCATAAATTCCTTTCAAAACGTTGAATTTAATTTTAAATCACCGAAAATTTGACACGAAGACACCAAGGCTAAAATTCCAAATTTAATACAAAAAATAAATTACTTAACTGGCAATGTATACCATCTGTAACATTGTTTGAAATCGCACTTTCCTAAATAGCTATTACCCTCCCGGCTAGGAAAGAAATATATTTTATTCATTGGGAATTTTTGTTGTAAGTAGAGAGTAAGTACAGATTTATCGTCGGTATAAAACTTAAGGTTTCACTGATCATGGTCGCAGTGCGCCGTTCGAGCTCGAGCGGGTAGTACATTTGCTTGTACTTTTTATATTACATTGATTTAGAGTTCAGTGTGTTGGTGCATGTTTATTGTACGACTAGGATCAACAGTTGCATGTTATGTATTGTTATGCTTATGCGAAGCTAAATATAAAATAAAGTATTGATAATAACTTAAAAGAGTCGAAGTAGAAGAAGTCGTATAAGTCTACTAAAAATAAATGTATTTACCAAAAAAAAAATTAAAGGTTCTGTATAATTTTAAGACATCTCTTCTGCTGGCACCAGTGATAAAATATGATTTCAAATTTAAGTAAAACTAGATTAAAAACGTAACATGAAAATAGCATGCATTGCGTAGATCACAGCCTGACAACATCCAACAATACCAGGCTCCAGAGGGAAGGGAAAAAAGGCTGTATTCTGCTCGTTTAATTAGACGCTCAAACGTGTCTGGCTTCCTTTGAAATATACCAAAAACCATAAAGTCTACGGAACCATTCGCCGGTTGCTAAGGCTGGGCTGGAACAATTCGTTATTTTTGTGAAAGCAGGCGTGCTAACAATCATACCATTTATACAATTTTCAACTTTTTCTCCATGGTTATAAGGTATGATTAAGTATTGATAAGATCCATTTGATTTCAACATTTTCAGGTAAGGGGGTCCTCGTTTAATTTTGAATGTCATTTAAACTTAGGTTCCGAAGATATACCGAATTGACTGACTGGTTGGCGCAGTGGTAAAAATACTTGCCTCTCACGCCGCAGGTCGTGGGTTCGATTCCCACCCAGGACAAACATTTTTGTGCATGAACACGTCTGTTCGTCTTGTGCCTGGATGTAATTATCTATATATGTATGTATTAACAAAGAAGTATTAATATATGTAGTATATCTGTTATCTGGTTTCCATAGCACTAGCTCTGCTTAGTTTGGGATTAGTTGGCCGTGTGTGAATAATGTCCCAAAATATTATTGTTATTATTATTATAATGGATATGTAATGAGACTTGGCGTGGTTATTAATAACTTATAAGTAAATATAATCGTTGCCCACGGCTTCGTACGCTTTCCTTTCTTATTTTCCTAATTGTAATTTGTAATGTTTTGTAATTTGATTCGCGTAGATTAATTTCGATCATAGATAACATGTGTCAAAAAGATGTTATTCATAACATTTACGTCTGCAACTGATATTGTAAATGAAGATTTTTTTTATATTTCTTATCCATAAAAAAGGCAGAATTTACAAGTCTGAAGTCGGTTTTGTTTTCATTCAAAAAAAAACCTCAAAAGATTATCTTTCTACCTGCATTATGTCCAATAAATAAGCCAAACAACAAATACTCGTATGGTAGAATGAATGAAAGTGATATTTAAATTATAGATTTATATTATACGTTCTGATTTATAAAAAGAAACAGTGTTTAGGTATTAAATTAAATTCCCAATTATGCTGGATTAAGTATATTAACTAAGTATAAATTTCATACGTAATAATCAATAGATATTTTCTCACAGAACCCCAAAAAACATTGGTTGTAGTTGTGATACGCACGACTGACTATGCACCGGGCGTCACCCGCAATCATTATTCCGCTCATTTGCGGTTGGATACAATATCTTAAAGTAATTTAGTGAAGGAAATAATACTTTTTAAATTTATTGCATACTCAAAGATTACTAAAAACCACACATTTTAAATAAGACCTAAGATTCTCTTACTGTTAAGGAACATATTTAAATGATTTAAAATTGTTTTGAAATTTTTTGTAATATTTACAGTTGTTAAATAATAAGAAACACCAGCTAGTAATAGTAATATAAATGTTATAAATGTTCATTACTGTAAATTTCTTGTATTCTGTGAAATAGTTTTTAGCTGTATAAAATCATCGCATGGTCAACATAAATGTTATAAAATCGTGTATAAGTGCCAACGACGATTGCTAAGTGAGGCGGTCAAACAAATTACTCGTAATATATTTTAATACACAAAGCCTGAGTCGACAGAATAAAAAGGGTCGATTCAGACTCCCATTAATGGCCTACGACCGACTTTTACTACCTCCTTTGACTACGACCTCCTTTGGATCGTATTAGAGGCTTTTCAGACCCGACGCCCCCCGCTCCCGTCCAAGTCCTCACGGCTTTTGATAGTTAATTAAACGTCAGGAGGGAAATATTCGCATCATTAGGAAAACTCCAGACGCTCTGCAGTCGCGGCCGGAAGCGACGTCGCCGCTCCCCCCACCCCTCTTCTGCTTTCGAACGACACTTGTCACCTACGATATGTTCTCGATGTGTTATTTAATATGAGAAAAGGTAACAGTTGGAAGAAATAACCTTAATGTAATATCATAGCACTATACAGGTATTGTTAAACACAATACCTAGTTTTTATGAGTAACAAGTGCATTCGAGGTTAATTCAAAATCTACTAAATGGTCTTATAACTTACTCGTGGATCCCTTCATGCCACCCCCACCACCACCTCGGCCTATGATCGTCCACTACTGGACATAGGCCTCGCCAATTGATTGCATCATTGAGAGGAAATGTGCCATAATCGCCACGCTTGGGAGGGGGGTGGCGATCGCAGTATGTTCCACCGTACTAATAAAAGGACGCTACTGCCGGTATTCCGGTGGTCTTTACATCCAGCCTTAAGACAAACAAACGTGTTCATGCGAACAAATGTTTGTTTTGTGTGGGAATCGAACCCACGATCTGCCGCGCGAAAGTCAAGTGTCTTGCCACTGCGCCAACTGGTCATTCATGCACTAAAGGATAATACACGAAGTCATTTATGAGAAAGGTTTACCTATCTTATTTATTACAGTTTTGTATAAATTGTCTGAATATGACACTGATTTTTGAAGTAGGCGAACCAGATACCAGAACCAGTATTATAATGTTGGCGTATCACGTTTGAAAATAAAATTGGTGATGAGTTCGTTGCATATCTCAGCAATTATTATAGTATTAAATGATAAAACTAAAAATAAGTCATTCTTGCAACAGGATAATAACTAGGTAGCGAGGAAAGGCCAATATTTACGATTTTATTCATCGAGTTATTGTGGTAGTGGACGCACGCACACTCGTCGCGTGTGAAATAGCAAATATTTCTCGTGAATTTGAATTCGTCGCGTCGATGAATATTGCCGATGCGGTCGCTATTTAACGCGACCTAAGACTTCGATCTTTACCTTTGTATATTTTTGCTTTTATTATTCCCCTCGAATGATACACATTTTTGCTATTTTAGTTTTTTTTTTAAGATTGATAATATTCTAAGATTTATGTGGTAGATGTCACTTATAAAAACTAATATTAAATTCAGTTGAAATCTGTACTTGGATAGATAACGTATTTTCATACTTTAGCATTTGCATCTTTAATACATCTACGGAAACTTACTACTTTCTTAGGGTAATCTTAGACTTATTTAATATTAAATTAATATAGGTAGAAGTAGACATTTTTATATATGTTTATTAAATTTTTTGCCTAATGCCGAAAATACCACAAAATTACCGGCATGTCAATGATAATAATTTGAATTATATGAGGTTTCGTCTAATTGTATTACTAATTGTTTAACACATGGAAGCATTTGTGATTGCGGCGCTGTTTGATTCTAGTTATGTCAAACGTTAAACGTGGTTAACCATAATTTTCTTAATATTCAGTAATGTATTGACGAGACCGCCCGGGACACTTTATTAAACCGATGCTTGATTGATGGTAAAATGGTTTCGGCATTTATTAATCCCTTGGGTAAACAAAATAGCATCGATATTTTATAATTGTCATGAAATACAAATTCACAGTAACTTATTTTGTAATATATTTTTTTCGTGTGTTAATCATAGCTTAGTAGTAACCAGTAACTATTTCGAGTCCTGGGTTTGATTTCGAATCTAGACAGTGTCCCAGTGACTCTAAAAAATTCATCTCTATAAAGAACAAGTAACTCTAGTAACAGGATAATTTTCCAAATTTTTTGGTAACATGAGGAATCCTAAATATATAAACATCTCGACTGAAATATTTGTTCATTTTAATTCAAGATTCTTCTGAGAGAGAGAGATAGTTCACTTCAGTGTCATATTTGTGTACAAAGATAAAAGAGTATGTGTAAAACTTGAACATTTACAACTTTAATTGTTATCTGACAAACAGGTTCTGCTAATAAAAAATGTAAAATTTAAGTTTGTTCATATTACATCAAAGTCGTCCATATCACAGAATTACGTAAGATTTATTGAATATATGAAAGCATAAAAAACGCGTGCCATTAAAAATTTTGAACATTTTAATAGAGATATCAACGAGAATCTGATAAGGGGCACCACTCGAAGCATCAATATACCCGTATCTTCGACATCCTTTTACCCATGATGTTCGTTTTCGGTTTCGTCCGGCCTCTTGACAATTCCCATGCTTGTAGTATTTTTTTAAAGACTGACAGTGAGGCAACTTTTTTGTACCACGAGCTGTCGTCTATGAACATTGAAATTACACACGAGTATCTTCCGTATATTTTGTAAGGACATTTTAATGTTCATGAATTTCTCTTTTTACAAAAAAATCGGTCACAATGTACGATACGAAGTTAATATTTAAAGTAATGTTCTTAAAGTATATCCAGATATATTGATTATATTCTTATATTAACTAGCTTCAACCGAGCAACATCTATAAATTCTTCCACTTCGATGTTACGTAAAATTTAGTAACTTATCGTTGAAGGACAAACATTTTGTTCTTCATCGATAAGCTAAAACGTAAAATTTTGAAATTTATGTTTCTTTGGGGGATTGCATTAAATATTTTTATTTTATTGACTTGCAATTATTATGAAAGTTCCTGCACGAACTAAGACGTATTACAAAGGCACTCTCCCTTGACCTCTTTATGACTTTTTAGAAGGTCCTAGTTCTAATATGCGTACGTGCTGGCGGCCGCAATGGCCGCGATAAAGAACCTCAGACGGTCCCCTGCGCCCCGCACCCTGTGCCCCACGTGCCACTCCGGACCGCCCTGGTCAAAAATATAAAGGGCCAAAATTAAATTCCGTGCGGTCCATAAAGTATAGAATTACGTCATTATTCGCACACATAATTTTCGCTTTTTATACTCTGTCTGCGACGTAAATTTTTCACAGGATTCGATTTTTAACGTTCTTTGTTCAAACAATATTTTTGATATGTTTTGTGCATTTATGCTTTGACTCAATTTCGCGATGAATGATGTACTGTGTATGTGACAAATATACGTATATTACGCTATTTAAGTAGAATACTTCACACGAAATTACCAAGGTTTTAGGATTAGCTACTTTGCCACAATGTCGGCCGACATCTTCGATATTTTAATGACCACACGTGTACTGTTAAACCAGCACAAAATTGTTACGGATATTCAAATTCCTGCCGACATTATGAATAAAATCGTGTTGACATTAAGTTAGGTCAAAACTTTTCTAGAAATTGCAATATACAGCATTATTTATTTAAATTTAAGTTGAAAATGATCGAAAAAGATGTTATTGACATAGTCTGGATATATTCGTTACATCAAACGCTATAAGATCCAATACAGGGAAGACGCCATTGTTCCATTTTAAAGTTTGAGAGATCTAATGTCGCGTGACGGTAGCGCGGGAATTTTGATAATCCCTGCGCCCGCGACTCTCGACCTTAAGACCCGAGTAATTCAACTTAATTTAATGGCACATGACGAGCGAGCGGAAATTCGATTGTGATCTTCGATTGAGCCATTATAGACCTTAGTACCGATACTTAAGTTTCCAATTTGGTGAACGTCAATAACACATGTTCGCACGAGGAATTCGTGAGATTATAATAGGTCATTGTAGATGCAACCCTTAGATTTAGACAAGATAGAACTCTTCTTCTCGTAGATTTAAGGTTTATTTTTCTTATGTGTTAGTGTAATCTTAGGATGGAACCGCGGCATATGCTTAAAGTTCCTAACATTTTCATTTAATGGTTGAACCGTTGTCTAAAATTACCCTGTTGTGTCGCGCGGCGTCACGACTGTGTGATCGCGGCATCTTCAACGTTTCATTATCTAATATTCTCACAATTTTACCACATTTTCTCTATAGTGTACAACGAATTTTCTCCTGCGAACGTTTAACTTTCTTTCATCGAGAAGACCTGTCGTATCGTATTGAAACTATAGTAACTTACTCTAATCGTCTTAATCTTCTGTTGGCCGTGTGTGATAAATGTTCTAACTTGGCATGTTTTTATTTGCAGGTGAGTCGCAACACAACGGCGATGGCTGCGGTTATAGTTATATAAGTGAGTAGAAACAAATTATTAATACAAAGAGTAATTCAATTATACTATATGTATACTTTGTTATAGCATAACATAAACTCATCTGTAACTAAACTAGTAAAATGTGGTCTAAATAAGGATGAGTATCTATACAAAGTAACTTTTATTCTTTAATTATTTTCTTATTTAATAAGTTATTATTTTTAATCAATGGCATAAAATTAGGTATTTGCCACTAACGAAGTGATCAAAGAAAGAGCAGAGCTAGTCCTCCGTATTAAGAATGCAAGTGCTGGTAAAAGTCTTGTTCCACCTTTCGAGACGTTCCTTTCAAGCAGAATTCCTTAGTTTGATTATGCTTTGACGGAAAAACAGTCCCGAGGAAGATTTCCAAGTTTGCCCGGCGGTCCGCTAACTCAATTAATAAACTTTGGGTTCGCCGGCGTCCGTAAACTATTGGCTATATTGATAAAAGTATACTTAATGTCGCTTATCTACGTTTTTCATTTATTTTCACACTGACAACCAACTATTTCTGAATCAAAACTCAATATTTCATCTAATCAAAGTATTGCTATTATTTTATACAGTCATTCCTTTACTTGTATTGTGCAGCATATAAAATTAGTGATTAAACCTAGTGATCTAGATATAAAAACCCATTTTCAATTAAATAGTGTTACAATTTACTACAGATTTATATTATGGTATCGAAGCGACATGGTCTATAGTAACGCAGTAGGACTCTGTTAGAACAATATCAATGTGATATTGTCCTATTAATACGATATTTTCCTAACGCACTCTTGTAACACTTTAAGCATTAAAAAGAGCGTGGATAGATACAAAATGTAAGTTGTAAGACTTGCAGGTACGTTAGAACAACGGCTGGGCAGTCCTGCTCTACTAATCCTAATGTACTTGTGTATTTAGCTGGAGAGTTACAAATTTAAACATTGTAGTCGAATTTCTAAAATTTTATTCGATTATGTTCTCACTACGTTCAGATAAAAATTTTCTACAGTACCTACTATTTAGTATTCACATTTTCACATCACCATTTAGTACAACAAAACATTTGCTAAGTATATACGAGTATATAAGCCTCTTGAGGTCGCTTTGTTAGATTTTCAGTACTTTTACGTATCAACCTGCAGGCTAAATTTATTTCAGTATCTTACTGAAAGTAGACGCTAGGGACAAAAGTAACTTGTAAGTCTTATTTAGTCTTTTCTAGTATTTCTCTGAGGACTAATGCACAACCACTAAACATTTTCTTAGATCGAATTTCTTTTCAAATCTAATCAAATTAACGACGAGTTTATAAAAAAAACGTAACCATTGTCTCTAGTTTATAATGAGTCGGTGTTCATAAAACATTTAATACGTCGTGATTTAGTATGTAAAATAAAACGACTGACTTACTTTCACAGAGTAGTCAAAGAGAACGATAATTTTATGATTTACGAAAACATATTTTTACCAGAACTTATTTTATTTAACGTAGCAATGTATATGTCTATTGTAGAAATAACCAAGTCACGTTATTACTTCATATTTTAGGCTTGTACAAAAATAGATGGCACAAGTTATTGTTGCAAAAAATTAATGAACATTGGGAAAGAAAACTATCGACATCAAAAACTTGAGTGAAACAAGGTTAACGTTACGTTAGCTGATATACGGTGACTAAATAAGTAAACTGACCCGTAACGCAAACGGGCACAAACTGCAACTGGGACTAGCCCGCCTCGCATTTCCAATTCCTTTCACGTCTCGGCCTGTCCGCATTGCTTCCTACTTTTTCCCACTTACTGAAACTTTTATTGTGCGTCCCTGTCTCGTCTGCATTCGATTGCTGAGCCGATTTTCAGGTCTCAGTGAAGCTGGCATTTGTTTCCTCTCGCATAGAAAACTTCTGATTTTATATTCGACGTATTTCAGTTCGGTTAGCTTTTTTGTACAGTTTTCTCTGCGAAGCCGTGTTTAATATCGACACGTTGCAAGGATGTTTATGTGGTAAAAACTTTAGTATTATTAAATTAAGTAAATAGACTTTTAATTCAAGTCACCTACTTATCGACTAAAGACCTTATTTAAGCTCACTTGACAGCAAGCCATCGCCTGTATATGAGACTTAAATAATTTTATTGGGGTCTTACACGTAAAAGCGGTTTAAGTGATCCCTCCGAATCTATCTTAAAAGTTAGTACGAGGAACAATGTTTGAATTATTGTTCTATTCAGTAATTCTAGCTATGACGCCTCTTGGTAAGTAATGTGCCTAACAAATGACACAAAATGAGAAACCTTTATCGGAGAGAGTAACAAGATCAAATTTAAGATCCGATTTGTATGGCAACGAAGAGTATCTGTTACTCATTAAATGTTTTTTTCTTATTCCAGTTGTTCATCCTCCAAGAAAGGACATGGTCTGACGGTGAAGGTACAACTAACCCTTGTTGCATTCCCACCGCTTTCAACTAAATATGATATTCCAAACCGCACTTAGAATGACAAAGGTTGATTCACACTGTGCAAATGTCTTGAACACCGCTTCTACGAATTTCACTATGATATGTATATACCATCTTTAATTTACTCTGTGTTCTTAAGTATCAACAAAGTAACCGTTTGATTTTAATAACTGTCGTATAACTCTCTAACCTCTCTACGTAATAATAATAATGTGCAAAAAGAAGCATGTCTGCTCAAATCTTAGTTACATTGCAATCAAAGTGCTGGTACGGCTTATATAATATTGTTGATATAATTTCAAACTATGTATCTATGTGTGATATAATCTATGTATATTTTGGCCATAAATAAAAGTAATAGTAGCTGAATAGCTTATACTTTTATGTGATGGTCAAAAATAAAATTTAATCCTAGTGTAGATAATTAAAAAATTCGATGTAATTTATAGAAAACAATTATAATGACCCAACCCGTTGGTTCAAGTTCAAATGAAAAGAAAACAACCATGTTATGTTATATATAAATTAGAATATATGCGTCCTTTAATATTTAATCTTTATTAAGTTGGGTAGGCAAAACCCTTTTTTTTCGTTAACGTGTGTAAGATAAAGTGATGATTTTTGTGAGATTCTTACATTTCACGTGTATAATTGAAAAACATCAATCGCAAAAGAGATAGTTTTTAAATTATTTGTTTTATTAAGAAAAAGAAAACACGGAGTGCTTCAGAAATTTGTTACATGTGTTTGGATAAAAACGACTACTTTCAACGAGCGACAATTTGAATCTGAAAGAAAATATTTCAGTAAGGTACAATCTGGTTGTAATTATTCCCCTTTTCACTCTCGCCTCTCGGATTGGAGCAAGAATCGCTCTCGAGGCCATACCTTTGAAAAATATGGTACCTCATAACTCTCTGACACAAAAAAAAATCCGGTAATTTAATGCGATCCCTTAAAATAATATGTAAAAATACGTGTCCTGGATGGGCTATTCGGCCCATTTCGGACGATTTCGGTCAATTTCAGCCCGTTTCGACCATTAAGGTGCCCATCTTTCGCGCCGTTATCTGGCCCCCGCGAATAAATCGTGATATTATTTCTGCGTGCAAAATATTATTTTTCATATCTAATCAGTAGGTCGAGAAATACTGCGCCGATGTGGAAATCGTGTTTATGCGTTACGACCTCTATCCTGAAGGTGAAAATACTGGTGGGTCCAACATACATCACGTGGGGGTCGAATTGGAGCAACCGTTTTAGGTTATGAGCACAATTAGGTTATGTAAGATACATAATATTCCTCTTATTGAATATTATGCCTGTACCTCTATAATCACTATTTTCATAATTATGAGCTCTCATATAAAACAATAGATCTAACAGTGCTCCACGTGATTACCGCATGCTATAACAGACTACCCACGTGTAGTAAATACCTAATTTCGAGAAGTTGTATTGATTGAGGTGGTCAAAGGTTTTGTAGGAAAATAAACTTAATTAACAATGGTAGGGTCCGCAACAACAACATCTATTGCACGAATGGCCCGCTCGACCGGTGAAATACCAAGACCTCACCACAGAAGACAAGCGTGAAGTGTACGTTTTTGGAATATAAGGAGTTTCGTCCGAGAAGTGAGATGCCAGAGGCCTAATGTTAGTTACCCACCCTTTTCTAATGAGGAAGGAGCGGGAAAGAGGATTTTACAGGGAAGAAGATGGATAGGAGAAGGAAATTTGTCTCATTTGTCTATTTAAGGTAGGAAACGCATTTGCAACTCGCAAATGCTTGTTGCAGATACCTATGGGCAGCGGTCACTTAGGCGAGTACTTGCGCGTTTGACTCCTTCTTCTATAAAAGATACCCATCCCATCCCCGCTTCTTCTTTTCCTTATATGTATTCCTCTTTGCTTCATAAATGCTAGCAACCTGCATACTAATGTAGGTATTTATACTTCTACGATACTGCTGTTGAGCGAGTATCGGAATACCTTGTAGTCTAAACTTAAACTGTTATTCTCCTGCTTGAAATATAAATAATTGTTTACATTGTGACAAACATTCATTTGCGGAATTTGACATACTTGAAATTACATAGAAGTATAATTCCAATTACAAAATGTACTAAAAAATTTACTCCAAATCAGCGACGGTCCAGTTAATGACTAGTTGGACGATTTGAGCGTCTCAACCAATCCCGTTACAGCTTCCATTACTGACGTCGTCTGAGAAAGGCTTTTAAATTTCAAAAGCGCCCTACGAAACTCGTGGCAAGCACTCGACGAACCGTCCGCGGTGGCTCGACTCGAAGATTTTAATCAAGAAATCTTTGTCGCTCGCTTAATCAAAGGAGAAACTTAAATAGTTGGGAACGTCATCGCTTGGCACTCGAAACGTCCTTATACGTGATGCTTTATTACAAAGTCTATCCAAACATTATCAAACTTCAAACTAGACTCACATAAATTGATTCTTTAAAGATATTACTTTAGGCACTAAATCTTACGATGAATTATGTGAATAATGTGAAAATTTTAATTCAAAGTGGTAATATGTAACTCGCAATTAATAATTGTAATATTTATTTTAGTCACTAAATAATAATACGCCTTTGACTACCTTAATTATTGGTATAACTAAATAAAATTCATTCGAGACAATGACGGCAATAATACCTTCATAATTTGTTGCTTTATGACAATTAGATGTATTACTTCAACCGACGTAAAAGTGCCACTTGTGTCACCTCATAAATGTATAACAAAAGTATGTCTTGTCTATTTGTATAAGTATTCATCAACTTTTATTAAAATACATTGTTGTATTTTAATAAGAGTTTGTTGCTCGCTTCAATACCTTTTGCAGAATGATACAATTCATAATTTAATCAATTACACAAATTGATTCATTGAATAAAGTTACTGACTTGTAATTTGTCAGCAAATTGATTTAAAGTATCTTAATGTAAAGACGTCATTTACATTTGACGCTCTAACTGTTTGCTTTGAGTTTCTGTTGTAGAATTCTTAATGATCATTTGGCATGAAATTATTGGCACTTTATAATTATTTTCTATATCAATCTTCGAAGTTGTAATTTTAATGAAATAAAAGTAAAATTTGTACAACCCCATATGGGATAAGCAATAACATCATTTTTATCCATATTTTACCAATATAATTTGACTACGCATAATGTCATCGTGCAATAGCCAATGGTTTTGGGTTTTTTGTTATCTCACTCATTAGATAAATCGAAAAAGTTAACAGCTCAACTTCACGCCGATATTTTGTGAAGTCACATTTATCAGCTGCGTCACTCTGCCGATTGAAACTTACATACGCTTGACTTACACATGACATTATCATGTGATACACTATTTATGAATGTAAAATCCTTCGCTTAGCATGAAGCCCAGTTAGTCCAATTGCATCAGCCGACACACAGTAACATTGCTCACTACTTGCCTACAAGAATATAATCTAACCTAACATCGCTTAACATAACCTAACACTAATAAATACGTGTATACCTTGCGTATATTTATTTCTCAGATGTTCCAAATGGTCCCATCTATAAGAAATTTCTGTCCATAATTAATACTAACCGCACAGAGAATGAGGGGCTTTAATATTAAAGCGAATGTATTTCAACTTTAACTAAAAGGAATTCCGATAGCGATCCTCGATATATACTACTAATTAACCGTTACTCAATTACCGAGCCTACTGTTTAAATATTAAAACTTTATAACAATGAGGTAAGAAACTAGACTAAGTTTTTGGTTATATTGATTTTTGTAACATCGAGGACGTACGGGCGTAGAATCGATTCTATTATGTTTCATTTGCGGACGATGCGGTCACACCGCGTCTGGCTGCGGTTTTAGGCAATTTTAGCCCTTATTTGTGGACTGAATTTAACAATTAGGTG
>DWLR01003184.1:0-13957 GCA_018246295.1 Papilio alexanor hazarajatica | reverse complement strand
GTTAATGGTCATTTCCATTATTTTCGAGAACAAGGAGGTAATGGCTATAGGCCTGTAGTTGGACGGATCAGACCTGTGGCCTTTCTTCGGGATCGGGTGGATTATGTGTGTCAAAATATATATTATAGTGAAAATAGTCTATATTTCAAGTCCTGCAGCGGTGCATGTTCATTATACGTAATACCCATAAATTCATAAATACACGAGACAACTGCAAGAGACGGTTACCAAATTTTTTGGAATGTAATTGGCTACAGGTAAAGGTTAAGTTACATACAACTGTATTTCCTCTAATCATTTCCCATCCCTTTCCCTCCTTCGAGTGAGATAAAAGTCCTTTGAGAATATAAATTAATTTTTAAACTAAGAAACTCAAATACTCTTTTCACTTTTTTTTCCTGTGTCTATACACTCTTTCTTAATATCCCTTCTCTTAGGGCTACTATCAAATAATAAATATTGATAACTTAAAGTATAAACAATAAACTTTCCTAAAGCAATATGTCGGTCAACTTCGCGAGGTCAGGTCTATAAATATGCAATGATAAGTAAGTACGCGTGGTCGCCTGACGCCGCTCCATTCAACCGGTCACTGATAACAGCAATTGTAAACAGTAGTAAGTGATAACACTGTGATAAGCTGGTAACGTAATCTTACGAAGCTGACTCTACAAATTGCTTTTTTGTTAACCTGTATTACAGTAACCCTATAACACGGTTATTCGTTCCACGTTATAGGAAAACGCGTTATACGAGTATGCTCGTAAAACGCGCTAGTATAACCTCGTATAACGCGTTATGTACAAATGATTCACCTATAACTTTTCTCGTTAAAGGGGGTTTTAAATCAAATATTAAGGAAAAAATATGATATGAACGAAATATGTGTTTTATTTCAAATAAAAAAAAATTGCGCAGAAATATATACACGGGTTATACGAGGGACATGAAATCACGTAATATGAAAACGCGTTATAAGAGTACCCAATAATAGGAAGGAATACTGTATTTGTTTACTTTGTTGAGATATTACGTGTTTATTTAATAATAAAAAAGTAATTTATATTGAATTTTAAAATATAACAAAAACATTATTTTCAAAATACTGATACAATAAAAGAATTATTTAATAAAATTAAAAATAACTAAAATTAAATATTGTATCACGTTTATATAATGAATCATTTTTTATAGTAAAACTAATTAAAATTTAGAAATGTAGAGAATTATGTCACAAAACGAAAGGGTTCCATCTGTCATAAGAAAAGGCTGACAAGGCTTTACAACAAGAAATCTTGTAAGCAAATAATTCTGCCCATAATAAAAGTAAGTCTAAAAAACTCGTCCCTAGGATTATATCAGTTCACCAACTATCGAGCTAAAAATCAAGGAAGCCTTCTTGAGTAGAAAATCCAATTATCTTCAGCTGAACGATCAGCAATCAGTTCATGTTTTATGACAGGAAAACAACCGTTACATAGTGCATGAAGAACCGTGATATACCTACCGAAAATATAGAAAGCCTTAGTGTAGAGAAAATTGTTTACAGTCTGGTGATCAACTGGGCGTCATAATGTGATCAAAACGAGGGTGTTTCATCAAACAGGTTGTTTTACACTCGATAATTTTACACGACTAGACCAACGATACCTAAACTTTGTAACGGATCAGTCAAAAACCTACTTTTTTAAAATCCTAAATCAAATAATTATTTAGCGAAAGACATTAAAGCTTAACATATATTAATTGGAAATATTTAATAAGTTATATATACAGTTCAATTAGTTTAAATGTGGAATTCCTTACCAGCTTAAAATAATCGATTAATTCAATAATACAAATAAGTACTCGTAATTTAACGGAACTCCAACACCGACACCACACATTAACTATGAAAATACATAGCCATGTCTAAGGCCAACTTGTAATGAAAGTTTTCAAATTAATTAAGCTCCAAAGCTGCCATCAGTAATGAAAGAATTATTTTGCTAGCCTTTTAATATACATCGGTTTCCATTCGCTAGTCTCTTTTTTTGAAGGGTTTAATGCGTAAATGTAATGCAATTCTTAATAACCACCACGTAAACAAAATAAATGTAAACTTATAGATTATAGTGTGGATACACCTACAAGCTTCCGCTACGATTCACAGCCACATGGAACTTTGTGCGCAGTGTTTACATCGCAAACGGAAACCACCTTACGTCACTCGTAAATAAGGCTTTTATAAATTGTTCTCAGTCGTCGAGCTTTAAATTTTCCGTCTAAATTCAATATTTTTTCATCGCACTTCTCAATTTTTTCATACTGACCGGTTACAAAGGGAGCACCCGTGCTTAATTACTGAAAAGAGGTTTAGACTAACTCAGATTTAGAAAAAGTAATTATAGTTTTTTCATTATTTCTCATACACAAATTTTCATAATTTCTCCTTAAATGTCTTTGTTCAAAATCTTTGGGCGTGAGAGCTTATATAAATATTAATTCATTTATTTTTTTAAAACACAAAACAGTAGTTTTCAATCTACAAACATGAAAAAGTACATAACATTATCTAGTGCAAAATAAAAAAGCAAATCCCGTAAGTAACCGTTTTATTCTAGCCCGCCGTACGCAAAACATATTTCTTTCACTTCCCAATAATAACAGTGTTGTAGATGTTAATGGAGTTAGCCTAATGACTTGTTTGAGAACATAACTGCATATAACATAACTGGGCATAACTGTTACTCAGCGAATTATATAGCGACAAGTTCATATAATTTTTATTTCTATTTGTAACTCATAGTCATTACATAATCCCCTTGAACTTTTAATCAAAATGATGCGAAATAAATGCTAAATTATATAATGTAATTCTTTCTGATTCTAACGTTTAACGATGGAATAATGAACCAATTTGGATGAATTTATGTGAATAAGTATGTACAAAACACAATTAGATTGGTCTTGAGTTCATAATTCTTTTTATTAAAACAGTAAATATTTAAAAATAATGATATAATAATTATATAAATGCATAGTGAAGTATAGAGATATTAATTATTTACTGTTTCGGAAATAATGTCAGTTGCAGTAATAAATGTGCATAAGAATATCCGCCTACCTCCCTAGTCATAACCCGATACCACCCAGCCGTTATATGGTTGTGGGTGGACAGGCGAAATTAATTCTATTACGCTCTATTGTTCTCTTATAATGTTGAATTTATAAACGTCTTATTTATTGTATAACATTTTATTGTTATCGAGAACTTTTCTGATAATGGCGTAACCTGAAATCCAATGAGGACGGCCAATTATCCTATCACGACGAAATGTTTTTTTAGCCTACTTAAGATTCTATGCGACTTCAAAGAATTGTACAAATTTAAGGAACAGTTTTGTCGATGGCCATTAATAAAGTCGAACAATAAGTGTTCATTAGGGAATACCGTTTATCTTAGTGATTGGTTTAAATTTAAAATTGGTTTTTTTTTCGTATAGTAAACTGAAAGATAACACTCTACTTTTTTCAACTTCGCATACTTTTCAATTTTATATTTTTACCTAAAGTCATACCATATACTATGGGAAGAGTTCAGGTCTCCTTTTTTTGACTGACTTGTCACTGTTTCGCCTGGCGGAGGCGTTAAACAGTTTCAGCGGGCATTAGGTGGCAGAGCGCTGAGGGCGCTTAGCCTAAACCTTGTTTAAGAGTAACTAAGCTCGAGGATTCCCTCAGGAGCCTCGTCTCGGTCCTCGCCGTTATTTTATTATTACTACTGGATTGGGAGGCCGCTGAGTTACTTCAAGATCTTAATTTTGATCCGCATATCCAGTTACAGCGGGCTTGAGGTGGCAGAGTGCAGAGGTTTCTAAACTTATTTAGTTTGCTAATTAAATTCTAAAACCACCTCCTGAATCCCAGCGCGGGCCGTTACCTCGTTTAAATTATTGTATCAAGGTACGACCAAACTTGAGAGGCAAGAGGTAAATGTTAGCTGCATTTCCTGGTCCATTACTTCCTATTCCAATAATATTGGGGAGCTATCAGTCACATTAGAGCTTGTCCTATAACGTTGTTTACAACAATTAAAATTGAGGAGTTGACTTTTCATGATCCATATCAAATTAATACACATCAAGGCATTGCTACGAAATAATTACGCATTAACTTCCGGCATATAGAAGGACCTACGTGAAAAGCGTATGTACTAGCGACATAACAAACGGAATCCCCCGTATGGGATTTCTCCTATTTAAATGCGCAGGGGACTCGAATTGTTTAACCTTTTATATTTCACAATAGTTACTTCGATAAGACACAGTAAGTTAAGCAGACCATTCAAAGATTTATTAATGGTTTTGACAATTTAAAGTTTTATTATTAAACTAAATTATTATTAATTTATTTATTTTCATTGACAATACACATTGTATTTGAATTTCATTTTAAAATGTCATGCCTATTATAATTAAAATAATCACCAAGCGCGTGTAAATTTTATCCATAAGAAATGCCTTGACTCTGCTTACAAGTGATTTTTAAAATGCTGTAATATCCTATGGTAAGTTATTGAGATTGGGTTTTCTTCATTCGATATCCAAAACTTGGCGTTGCATGATTAGGTTGGAATCCATTCTTCTCGTGCCTAAAAAGTGCCGTGATAAAAGAAAAAAAAAATGGCCAAGATAACGCTCTATAGAAAAGCGAACAAATGGTGAAAGAATTAAGAAAATGGTTTAGTAGTTTTTATCCGGAATAAATAAACAATAAAACTTTTTCTCTTTTTTAACTATTAGTAGATTATTGAAATTATATACTAATACTTCTTATGGTCATTCAAACTAAGCTTGTGTAGGATATGTCCACTACAACAGTCGAATGGGGGATTCGAACCCACGACCTCATAATGGGTAGTCAGTACTATTACCTTAAATTAAATATAAATTAAAAAAACTCAACAAACCTTAGTTAACGTGCTAATATAATGTCAAAAGACAAGACAAATAAATAAGCCAGTAAAGATTCTACTACTTCAATTATTATTACTACTAATTATTACTACTTCAAAAGATTTTGGGAACCAGAGTTTACCAGGAGCCCAGAACATTATCCGCGAATATCGCGCATAATCAGTATCAGTTTCTTACAATTGCAACCCAACCTATACGATTGTGTCAAGTCTACGGCTATCTTATATCTAGTATATTCGATTCGATATGTTTTTTTATCGATGAAATTGCTAATACCAAAAAAAAAATTACCTCAAGTAATTTATTTGCTTCTTTACTTATGTAACTCTATAAAAATCTATATTAACACTAGACAATCCCAATGAGTCATTTCATCGGAAATTTCCAATCGACTTTCCTTTCGAATATAAATAAAATATTAAACCGTTAATATTTTTCTATACAAATAAATTAGCTGTGAATGATGACTTTTCTAAAATATGTTGTCCTGGTACCTCAGCAAGCACATCGTAAACTTAACCTCAATTTTTTTTTAATTTCTCTAAAAGCAAGTTGCGGTCTTACGAGTTTGGATGTTTTTGCCTAAATCGATATAATCTCTCGCACAAACAGCTTGAAATCATTTTTACAAACGTTTATTGGAGTGGAAATTTCCGATATACTTTCGCTTCGCATACAATTATTAAATATGTTTCCGCCGATACAATAAAGTAAGGTTTTAACAAAATTATATTTTTAAATGTTTTAGTTAAGTATTTAAAGCTTTGGTACGTTTCATTACAAATAGATTAAACCCAAACAGGGCTTATCTTAAATCTTCCAATATCTTAATTTTCGGTATATCTACAGACAAAAAGGCTCAATGCCATCCAAAATTAAATTGGACTCCCTTGTGAATTTTTCATGTATTTCATAAATGTCAAAACTCTGACGTAAAAAACAAAAAAAAAACACGCTTGAGAACCTCCAACTTCTTTTTTAAGTCGGGTAATAAAGAAGCTTTCAAAAGCGACTATTTGATTTGTCACAAGCGAGCGGGTAAGTTTCATTTTTCTCTAGCACTTTCGATGGTTTTGCATAAGCCGAGCATCTTTTAGCAACTTACGTTTTTTTGTGAGGAAATTTCCAACTAACTTTCGTTTCGAACTGCTAATATAATAAAACCACATCAAATATAGCCGTAATCACTACATAGATATTCACGGCAGTAACCTAAAGGGGTAGGCAGAGATTGCGGATTTCCACTTGGTGCGATCCTGGTACATCTCTCTTGCTTCTTCTATATCCATACATCTAGGAATCGCTCTGCTCGTTGGTTAGGGGTACTCCTTATATCGCCTTTCTTTAAGGTAAAATAGAATACCCGCAATTGTTGACTCAAAATAATTTGTCCTTTGTTGTTGTAGTTTGTTGTTCCACTTTGGCGATTAAACAAAAACAATCGATCTTATATCGCAAGAAAATGATTGAGCTAGGATATTTTTGAGCATATTAAAGTCAAAAAGTCAAAGATTCTACTTCTACTGAATGTAGATCAAAAAATAATACATTATAATCTTTTAACGTTTTACTTACAAACAAAAACAAAATCGACTTCAAATTAATCGACTTTAAATTATAGAAATAAATGTGCAATTTTGGGTATATCTTCCAAACCCAAAGTCCCCCTTTAGAGATTGAAGAAGGTGTCCCCTTTCCAACAAAAGAAATATTTTTGAAATCGGCTTGGAAATGACGAAGTTTTAAGACGATAAAAATTGCAACGGAATTGAGAATTTACTTTTTTTTGAAGTCGGTTAAAAATATGAGTAATCATTGACCTTGACACTTATGTGACTACACGCTCATGTTATTATTTTTATAACCCATTTTATTTTAATTTTAATAATTTTTTCTTATTCCAGAAAATTCTTTAGAAACAAAAAATTTAAAAACCAGGCGTTTAGTTCAATGTCCTAATGACACAAGATTTGTAGGCGTGCCATTGAATAAATACGCAAAGTAGACATGTGCAAGCGATCATATTTCTGCCTACGTCCGCAATTCATCGCAGGTTTTGCACTATTTTTTTATTGTGTAATTTACATTTATTTCGATACATGTAACCCATTTTATTTTAATTTTAATATAAATATTTTTTCTTATTTCAGAAAATTCTTTAGAAACAAAAAATTTAAAAACCAGGCGTTTAGTTCAATGTCCTAATGACACAAGATTTGAAGGCGTGCCATTGAATAAATACGCAGAGTAGACATGTGCAAGTGATCATATTTCTGCCTACGTCCGCAGTTCATCGCAAGTTTTGCACTTTTTTTTGTGTAATTTACATTTATTTCGATGCATGTAATATGATTCTGTGGTGATTTTAATGTACGCGTTACGTACGTCCATTGTTTTGTTACATTTGTAAAACTTTGTTAGACGTTGCCCAATAGACATAATACGTACTTCTTTTTTTTGTTTTTATATTACTATTTGGTATAAAGGTTCACGCTTATACAATATTTTTAAAATTTACTCGGAGTTTTGTGATTTCGTTGCATTTGCATAATATTAGATCTCATATGCATTTTGATAGCTAATGTTTCCATTTTATAATTGTAGGGTATGGTTTTACAGGGTACACATCAATAGATAGTCCAAAACGTGTTAATATGGCTAAAAATATACAATTAAAAACAATATATCAGTCAGTATCAATATATCAATATATTCTCCCGGTATGTTTGGGACGAAGCAGTAGGTTATTGTAGCAACATCGACTCTTAAAAAAATGAATTTATTTAAATCAACATACATTTGACACTTAAATATGTAGATGTAAAATTTACTTTGGTTTAAATATGATATTGATTTGTATTTAATATTTTAAAACCTAAACAAGAAAAACGGGTTTTGCAAAAATAATCTGTATTTATAATTAATCTTTGAAAAGAGACTGTCTAAATGGTGACCTTGAGCCGTTATGTGCCAAAAGCCCTTTGCCAGCCGATGAGCATAATATTGTTTTACTGCCGATCACCCCTATTAAAGCAATTTGAACGCAAAACGCATTTTGTTTAGGTTTAAGTTTGTTTAAAATTTACCGATTTATGAACATGCATGAGAGACGTTTAAACAATACCTCTTAAACGTATGAGCTCCTGGTACAAATCGTGCGTAAACCAGAATAAACTTCTTGGTTTATTTGTTTGTTAATTTTAATTACCTAATTTCAATTTAAAGTTAAACATAAAAAAATAATGGCAACTTATAAATATTTTTTTAATATAAAAAAATAATAATTTCTTTGTATAGATAGATTATGTCATAGACACGTGTAAGGTAAAATGAAGTCATCAGCGTGACAACGGTTTTGTTTTACGACTGTTCCCAACCGGAGATGATACTTGACGAACTTGACAATGTATGTTGAAGACTCGGAAAAAAAATGTTGTGACCAATATTATTACATTTCTCTCTTAACAATAAATTGTTTAAAGAAAAAGAGATGGGAAGGGACAGAACAAACATATTTCTTAACAGATGTATTCAACAGACAATTTTCAATACAGAGCAATAATAATAAATAAATAAATCATATTTTTTTACCACTACCTAAATCTAGTAATAAAATAACCACATATTATAACCAAATCAGTAGTTACAAATTTTACTCAGTAACTTGTAGTTAATTAAAAAAATCAATAAACCTGCGATTTCCGAGCGTCTATGACACTTGAATAAGAATAGAATGACACCTTAGTCTTCAAAATCGGTCCAGCCCTTTAGACCACAGGAGATCTACAGCAGGTCTCCTGTTAAGCTAAAAAACATGCGATTTTATGACGGACCGGTTGGCGCGGTTGGAAGATCCACTCAGGACAAAGTTTGTCTGCATGAACATCTCTATTTGTTTTGTGTCTGGATGTATGTAAATATCACCGGAGGACGGACAGCAGCATCCTTTTCTTAATACGGTGAAACATACTGCGATTGCCAACCCGACTGCCATTTGTCGCGATTATGGCACATTTCCCCCAATACTGCGATACGAATGCCACTGGGGGAGGCCTATGTTCAGCAGTGGACGATCATAGGCTGAGATGGAGGGATGCGATTTTATAAAAGTACTTTTTGATTGTTGTTGGTGTTGTTTGGATTACAAACTTGTTCATTTTCCTATCTTACCTCATTTTGCCGTAAAAAAATAAGATTGGAGCCATTTAGTCTACTCCGTTAGATCGTATGTCTGTGCGTTTGCTTTCTGTTTCATAACAATTGCTAAAGCATCTCAAATATCAATTTTCCTGCTTTCGATTTGCAAAGATTTCGATTTGTATCTATAGATATTTTTTTTTATTTGTTCTATTATATATCTAATTATTTAAATCTGTTACGGAACAATTATTAATTAACTATTACAACAAAATTATCAAATTGATTTAAACCCACGAAGGACGAAATTGGGCGTAGTTTATTTCTTACTACTATTTGTTAGTTTCGTTTTTATTTATTTTCAATTCTACTTTCATCTTACCCTTTTGATAATTACGATATATATAATTATTACAATACATCCTTTTTTACATTTAACTTAAGGGCCCTCTGAACAAGCGCAATGCTACTAAGGACAGGCTGAAAACCAGCACCACATGGTCAGGTCATGCGGTACACGATGACCCTTGTTATCCATAAATTTAATTAACGTTTAAGAAACCATGTAATCTTTTTTTCACTCTTTTTTAGATTGTTTCTAAGTTATTTTAGACTGTTATACGTACCCTCAGTATCTCTCATTATAATTCTAATGAGATAAGGAAAGTAATATAAAAAAATTATTAATTTATTTATATAAAAAAGTCTCAAAGTTTGCCTTACGTCGGACCAACCATTTAGTATATCGCCGTAATAGAATCTACATCGGTAACAAAAACGATACAATTAAGAAACAATCGTATGATCTAATTTAGTTTATAATTAAATACAAATATACATAATAATGTCTATTGTTTAAGAAACGAATTGTGTCATTACGGAAGGTCTGCTCTCTTTGAGCGGCGAGGCCGGGATAATTAATATTCATTGCCCCGGGCACAGCCTTGTCCCAACAGGCTATGCTACCCTGGTATTGATCGGTAAATATCGATAAGATGTTGCATTTATTGCATATATTTTTTTTAATTTTTAGTATAAAACAACGCCTGGTCTTAAATAGAAATGCAGAAAATGGAAAATGTTGGTTATAAGGTATTTTCAACGAAGAGAGGAAAGTTAGTAGAGATTTAGATGATTTAGGATTTTAAAGGAAACTTTTTAATGAAAGATAAAAGGAGTAAAATGTCCATATATTTTTAGTTGACTTTTAAATTGCGATCTTCCGATAAATGAAAATTTTGGTTGGACAGACAGTGTATGAGGACTTTATTAAAACGTAGAGACCGAACGATCAAATTACAAAATAAGTTACTACAGTACCGTCACTCCCAACGTGGGGGCGCAGGCCCCACTAGTGGGGCATGGCAGTATTTTGGTGGGTCATGGGCAGGACGTGCACCCTTCGGCTGACTATACCAAAGACTATGGGGTAATTCGAGAATGAGTTATTAAGAGTTAATTGTTTTCTAGTTAGTCTGTGGACGTTATTTCATTTTTCTCTTTCATGGACGACTTATTCTTTGGAAGCTTGTTTAGATACCAACTCAATGGCTTTTTAAGCTTCCTTCAGGTAAATAACCGTAACATTTTGTATAACAAAATTTAAATATCACGAGAGGGGGCATCAGGATATTAGAAATGCCTAGGTGGGGTATGGCCCAAAACCGGTTGGGAAACACTGCTATAGTATATCAAAAAAGGTGCTTAACGTATATCGAAAATTTCTATCTACACCGTTATCATATATTAGCATTGCAATGCCACCTTGAGTAAAAACATCAAAGCATAGTTAGCGCAAAAAGTTTCATTAAAAAAAAGAAAAATACTTTTTCATTTATATAAACATGTTATTATTCCCGAGAAGGTTTAGCATCAGGCAAGCGGCCGACCGTAAAACCTACAGCGTATGGAAGAGTAGTACATACTGTGCGGACCTTACATAGGTGGGAAAGGGCAGGGAGATGATGATAGAAATAGATTTTTTTGTGCCAGAAACCCTCGCGGGCGTCCACAGAACACCCTTTAAAAACTAAAGTTTCATCACAATTTGATAATTGGTTTAGAACGCATGGAGAACAAATGTACATACATTGATTTTTTGTTCATATAAAAGTTCTTACAAGAATTCCTGACATTTCCTTAATACGAATGGTGGGCGCGTTAAAAACTTCAATGAACACGTGAATGACAAGTGGAAAAGATTCCTTCTCTTAAACTAACAAAGGACGGAGAAACTTGAAAGCATTTATCCGTTCTTTTCGGCAACATTAAACGCGTTTCATTCTCAAGGTTTCGATGATGGCCAACATAAGAAAATAGTACGGAATATGTTAATGCTATTTTATTTACGGTCTTGTCTAGACCAGACCGTACCAGACCAAACCAGACCAGGCCCAGACCGTACTAGACCAGACCAGAGGAGACAGACAAAAGAGACGAGACGAGACGATACTATACTAGACCGAGGCCAGACCAGAGCAGACCAGACCCGGACCAGATCGAAACGTACCAGACCGTACCAGACCAGACCGTAAAAACCAGAACTTACCAGACCAAACCGTATTAGACCAGACCAGATAAGACGACACGAGACAAACGAGTCAGACGAGTCGGGACGAAGGTCTTGAATAATACGACGTGGAAGGTGCGAACCGTTTTATTTTACAAAAGTTGACATCTTTGACAATGTAAAATATGAGCTTGGACAGACCATATTTTTATAATTAGAAGGCGCATAACATTATTAAGAATCGGTTACGTAAATATTATATAAATGCAACAAAAATTTTGTTACGTTTTCAACCTTTAAGAAATCAACGGATCACCATGAAGTTTTGCAAAGAAATCGTTTGGAATTAAAGTTTGTGTGGGAAAACAAACTGTCAATGGTACTAATAAAGTCATTTTTAGTTAAAGTCATGCTCTGGACAAAAATAGCTTGGAAGCGTTTTAATAAAAATCTTTTCTTTATGCGGTGCAATTTCGATGATTATTGTAGAAAAACGAAGCCTAACTAGTTGGAAGTGATTCGACTAGTTAGGCATAAAAACGGTCAAATTTCCCGCTAAGTGTGCGTGTTCGTACATGTGACACGAAAAACGTGATCACGCGTTCTTTTTTAATTATAAGCTGGCTTTTTTTAAAACTGCATTTACAAACATTGGTCGTATTTCAATCCGAACTAACGCATCAGTTTTCGATTACTGTATCAAGTTGGCCAACTTATTCAATTATACTCATATGTTACTAAGTGCATATATGTATATACATTGTAAAATCATCTATTGTTATATAAATATTATTTTAGGTTATGCTTGTTGACTTTAATGTTATATTTGCAAAAAGACTTGCTCGCTTGACACATCTTTTCATATATTCACATTATGCGTATAATTAACTAACGGAAATGGAAATTAAGAAAAAAAAAACAATTTAGAAACTACAAGAATCGGCAGAAATACTTTT
Source organism: Papilio alexanor hazarajatica (assembly GCA_018246295.1). NCBI lineage: Eukaryota > Metazoa > Arthropoda > Insecta > Lepidoptera > Papilionidae > Papilio > Papilio alexanor. The sequence goes on along the minus strand of DWLR01003184.1, from coordinate 1,397 downwards.
ACAATTTTTTTTTGTATTAGTTCTGAGTCACCTATGTTTAATCGTGGGACTTGACAACAATTATTTATTTTGTCCCTAGTTGAGTTAAATATTTGGAGCTGTTATAAAAAATAATTAAGCAAAGAATTCGCTTAATACTCCTTTACACGAGGTCAGTGACCCTTCGCGACAAACAGAAAATATTTCTTCAGTTAGCTTACCAATAACAATAACTTCTACAAGTTACTGAATATTTATTCTGTAACTTGTTAGATTAATAACAAGTCGAAAATTATTGTCTATTACTGTGAGAATATTCTGACATTAATTAATTACATTATTATTGTTGAAAGAAGCTTACTTATAGAAAAAAATCATATTATATTCCCATATTATATTTCAAATATATCAAGACACTTATGTCTTTCGAATACTTACGCGTAACAAGAAATTTGATCATGAGTATGTGTAGATGTATGGATGGAAAAGAAGTTTGTCAGGATTGTGCCAAATGGAAGTTCGTAATTTCCACCTACCTCTGAGTTACGGGTATGCGTGCCTATTTATTTTACAATGGTTTTCGAAGTGCCCTCAGTGGCATACAGTCACCGTAAACAATTACCGTACCTCCCGGCAAGGTTACGTCGTCCGAGCGTTACAAGACGTGCGTGTATGCAATTTGAATAACAATGACGTACCTATATTTAAAATTTCACCATTTATACCTTATTGTTTAATTTTAGGTCCTAGTTTGCACTGATGATGTCACATTCGCGTTTTTGTACAGTATACAAAAAGCTTAAATCATGAAGTACTCTTACGATATGACGAATGTGGTAAAATTTCTCGCTCGCTGGAGGAACATGGGCACATGGGGGATTTTTTTTGCTCGACTGACATGTTTAAATTTACGGGTAATATTTTTAGCGGGCATGTAAGTATGTTTGTATGTTCGTTCCATTGTCAGCTACTAGAGCCTAAACGGCTGGACCGGTTTTGAAGTATCGTTCGATTTTCGTTTTTCCACAGAGTAACATGCTAACAGGACAGGAGCGGGACAGTCAGTCGGGCTTATTTAAAAAAAAATAATTAAATACTAGTTATTTTAATTTAACCAACGCGTTCAATATGTTCTCTTACTATTTACCTTAAACCACATTTCTTTATTAATTCAGAGCTCCCTATATTGCGGGAGATTGTGGTACCATTCAATAGGTTACATCTTATCAAATCTAAGCGAAAGGTATTACACTTTAATATATCAGGTTGGCAACTAATAAACCCGCCATCTCACAGTACAAGATAATTTTATTTTTTAGAGAACTAAATACAATTATTTCGCAATAATGTAAGCACCATCATTTTCTATCACCTGTCGCCAACGCGTTGGTAAAGACATAATACCTTCCCTGTAGAAG
>DWLR01003183.1:0-13958 GCA_018246295.1 Papilio alexanor hazarajatica | reverse complement strand
GCACTGCGCCACCTCGCCGGCCGCCTCGGCGTGCTCGAGGCACCACGCCATGGCCTCGCCCACGCTGCTGCGCGACGGCGTCAGCGCGCGGATCAGCTCCTCGAGGCGGTCACGCTGGCTGATAAACGCAAATATCCCATTTTTATTTTACATTGTATTACAAATAAATGTACTTTTTTGATCTCATCTAAAGAAAATGGAGACGGGAACTTTCGGGTCCATCACTTGCCGTCACTAATCAACAATTAACATGATGAAATATATATGAAAAAATTGTCTATTTTGTCTATTACAAATCACAAAATGCAGTTCACTTTGTTTTTATAGATTTTCTAAAGCCAAAAAATATATATATACAATAATAAAAAATAAAATAATCGAAAGATTCTCAAACAAAAAAAATCTTAAATATAGTGCACATCAATGTACAAAGGTACAAAGTATACCGGCGCATATATTTTATATTAAGTATGAATGTCTGTATGTTTATTTTTTAGGTATTATTAATGTCATATATTTATATATTTGTACACATTTTCAATTATACCCACAAATAACTTTTCACTGTCGCGGAGTAAGCAGTTATACGTACTTACTACAGGCGAGCTTAACTCTTCAAGAGTTAAGCTCGCCTGTGCGTATAAGAATTTTTATATTGTATTTCCTTTTCATTGTATACTGTGTACAAAGTTTTAAATAAATAAATAGAAATACAATTAGCGGTAAATTCCTAATAACAAGTACATATAGTTAGTCAGTGTTACCTGTTGGAGAGCGTGCCGCGGATGTTCTCCTTGGCCTCGTCCTCCTCCACGAGGTCGTCGGGCATGCCCGCCGTGTACAGGTTCATGACGGGCGGCCGCCACACCGACCCGCCTGCAACATGCAGTACAAAAATAAACGAACTTTTATTTGATATTTTGATTTTACGGAAAACTACTGTTATTTAAAGATATCATGACTTGATACTTTCTTCTCGGAGGCTGAGAAATATACAAACTCAATACTATTTCTTGTATATCAACGAAAGTTCATATGTTGATGATGTACCTTCAAACATTCTAAAGTCGTGCAGCGCCCACTGCTTGGGGGAGTCCCCCTGCAGCATGGAGAAGAGCTTCCAGCGGTAGTAGACGTGCGCCGGCGACTGGTTCTCGAACAGGAAGCGGAAGAACGGGTTGTTGATCTCCCGGTTCATGATGATGGCTTCGAACATCGGCCCCTCGCGGATCACGAACTCCACCATGCGGTGGATCAACATCAGGATGTTCCTGGAACGTGCCCCATCTCGTAACTGAAGACCTTAGTATAATTGCCACTTTTATAAACTAGGAAATAGTTTGGTATATTTAGAAGTGATCAAAAAGTTTTACCTACCTCTCTGTCGGCACCACAACTTTGACAATGGACTGTGCCAATATCTGAAAGATAACACAAAATATTAAATCATATATTCATTTTATGTAATTTTTATTAAGTAAAATTTTAATGTTCGATAATAACCTGGTCATAGACCTTCCTGTCTTCCTGGTCCTGTGGGTAATAATCTCCGGGACGGATCCTCGGAATCTGAAAGAATAAATTAACAAATAAATTCCTAACATTATTGATACCTCAATGATTATTTATTGAACTCTTTCCAACAGGTATGATTTAATTTTCATTACAATTAAACCCTTGGGAACGGATTTATTGGATAATATATTTGCATGTAGAACGGATTTTATTTTTGATTGCTTACAGTAAGAGTATTGTAAAAAAGTACATTTTACGTAAGAATTCATTTATATCTAAAATATTAGTGACATATGTTAAGATGACTTCAGGTAATTAGAATTGCAAAACAAAATTAAATGAAATAAATTCAAGTTATAACAAAAAAAAAAAACAATTACTCTCATAAAATGTATTCTTTATTTCTGACATAATCAGTGTATTGCAAATAATGTTCACCGAAATAATGTAATTGCCTTTACTATTATGAACGATACGTGCTACGATGAAATGAACAGAATTAATCATCTTAAATAATGTGTAAAATGATGTCTGAGACACGTCACCTGCTCCCAGGGCAGAAAAGTACACGATGTGTCGCAGACGCCAAAGGAACCCGAGGCGTTAAATCAACGAGTACGTAAAATCTTAAAAAAAAATAAAACTAAAAACATTAATTAAGTTCAATAACTCTTGCTGTTTATGCTCTGAAAGTGTGAAATTTGTTTTTGTATTTCCTTCCAAGCACATTGTCATAGAACAAAGAGCTAAAGCGATATGGTGGAGATAAATAATCACCGCTGTAAGAAGTTAGGTGAAATTATCTTAGGTTGCGTGTTGTGTGACCTTGACGGCGAGGTGCTTGGGCGGCTGCGCGTTGAAGGGCAGTCCGGAGGGCGGCGGCGGCTTGCTGGGCTGCTGCAGGGCGGGCGGGATGTAGATGGGCATGGGCGGGATCACCACAGCCTTGCCCCAACCCAGCTTCATCTCATAGTTCATTATCTCCTTGCCTACCATGACAATTATAATTACGATTTTTATTAATTTATTTGTATATAAAGGCAAAATCCAACAATCACAGGCTTGGCAATTACTTCAATTTTCTCTCACTAATCCAGCCACTTCAAGCTTTCTTGAGCAAGTTATAGGTATTATTGGGGAACGGGAAATAGGATGCCATACATCCGTAACATATGTACATTCCATCTCAAGAATAGATTTCTTAGTTTTATTAAACTAGCTGTTGCCCGCAACTTCGTCTGCGTGGAATTCAATATCGATGTATCTATATGTAAACATATATCTGGGTGAAAAACGTTCCGCGGAAACCGTACATTTTTCCAGGGTAAAAGCCTAAGTGATGTTCCAGACTATAATCTATCTCTGTGCAAAATTTCTGATCTGTTCTGATCAGATCTGTTCAGCTGGTGTGGAGTTACGTGGTGACAAACTTCCATCCAAACATTCGCGTTTATAATGATTTCTTTTATCCTCCGTATTTTTTTTTGTCATAAATATTATCCTATATCCTTCCCAATACTTTAAAGAATATGTGTACAAAGTTTAATGAAGATTGGTTAAGTAGGATTTACGACACCCTTCCGTTTACCCCATTTTTTCGCAATATAATGTATTATATTTCCTTTCCTAAGATCAAATCTATCGTTTTACCAAATTTCCTCAAAATCAGTTTAGTGATTTAGGCGTAAAAGCATAACAGACACACAGAAAGACAGAGCTACTTTCGTATTTATAATATTAGTAGGGATTATGAAGAAAGAAAACTAACTTATATATTCAGTTCTTTTTTTTAAATTAAGTATTACCTAACCTACATAAATAAAAAAAATAAAATATATACCCAATTTATAGCCTTTAAAAAATACACGAACACAACCTAACAAAGTGCATAAAAAAAAGAGACAGTTATTTTGAATTACGCCCATTTTTGCCGTCGACTAAAAGATTTAAGGAGCCCGTAAAGAAATCTAAGTGAAATTTAAGTTTCAGTTTAATCACTGCCAAAATGTCACCTAAAATTTGAGGACCCCTAAAAAGATATGGATTCGATATTTGACCTTTTTATCATTATCATCATCACACACCTCAGCCTATGATCGTCAACTGCTGGACATAGGCCTCGCCCGTTGATCGTATCACTGGGGGATATGTGCCATAATCGCCACGCTTGTCAGGCGGGTTGGCGATCGCAGTATGTTCCACCGCACTTAGAAAAGGACGCTGCTGCCCGTCCTCTGGTGACCACCAAAGGATGGGCAGCAACGTCCTTTTCCAGACTCAAGATAAACAGACATGTTCATGCACACAAATGTTTGTGTGCATGAACATGTCTGTTTGGTGGGACAAAATCTTACCACTGCGCCAACCGGTCAGTCGTTATTATACAGTTGATCAAATAACTAATCAAATTTTACTTAAATCGCCACATACTTTTAGTAAGACGGGATTTTTTTACGCAAGGATACTTTATTATTTTCGAGGAGTAAAAAAGAACACGTTTTGAAAATCCTGATAATGTGAATATTAATTTTAAATTTACCAAATCCTATTTTATTATTTTATGCCATCAAGCGACCTTCCGAAGCAACATTGTAAAAATTTTAAAAGCAAACTTTTTTACCCGCTTTGTGATAAGCACGAAATCCCGTCAATCGAATTACATTGGCAATTTCAAAATGTCTATTTTTAACTTTGTATTATCTTTGAACCATCATAATTTTATAGAATATCATATATAGTAAACTTAAATTTCAGTCCAATCAACTAAACAGTCATTTTATAGCATTTTTTCGGAAGAAATGTTTAACGTAAAGATTTAAATTGATATAACTTTTTTATTTATGCAGTGATTTAGATAAAACACGTAACTCTGACGATTTGAGCTAATTACAGTACATTGGTGAAAACCGCATCCAAAAAGGTTAAGCTGTTTCTGAGAGTAGCACGCACAAACTTACAGACAAACAAAAATTATAAAATTCGTTGTTTTGAGTTGATTTATTTTCATGTACAGACACCGATCAATTACGATTTTATTATATGTATAGATGATGGTTCTCCTGCAACATTACACAGGGAACGAGCACATCATCTTAAAGTCAAGCCAAGGATATTTACCCCTTCTGAGCTTTAAATAAAAGCGCCAGCAGATACAAATTCTCCCTTGATTTGTGTGTGGAAAACCAAAAAATTTGGATATTATGAGTTCTTATATGAAAGCCACTACAGTTTTTTTGCCCGCCTAACAGAAGGGTAATATTTTTCGAGGGTATTGGTCTATTCTGTTGTGAACTCCTGTATCCTTACAGGAGTTCATAACAACTTGACCGGTTTTGAGGAGAGATGGTAACATTCGATTCATAATCTCCCCTTGAGTGTCATATGAGTACAGTGAGTGGGGTTTATTGTTTTTTAGTTTTACTCAAGTATTGCTAGTTACCGTTGATACATCGCAGCGCGCGCTCGCCGTCCTTTCGCGACATGAAGGCGACGAAGCCGCAGTTGCGTCCGCGCGCCTTCTCCTCGTCGGAGCGCGGCCACATGATCTTGATGCTGGCCAGCGGACCGTAGCGCCCAAAGATCTCCATCAGCTGCTGCTCTGTTATCTGACAATACAGTAACACGTACGAGTATACTGGCCGTGCCACTATCACTCACACTGTCGTAGCGAGATGTGAAATAGCCTTCATTAATAATTCCACTGACAAATGCAAAAAGAAATTTTCGAATCCGATTGTTAATTGTGTGATTGATATAAGAAATAAGAAATGGTAATAATACATTTTTTTGTTCATCTTCAACCAAACTTATCACAACTTCATGAATATGTATTTCATAAATATTTTTGTTTGTCTAGGTCTGGTTATAGGATGGACCTGTAAAGTGTTAGAAGACACAAACAAGACAGAAATTTTCTTTTGTCAGGTGATGGTTAAAAATGTTCATAAGACATCAAAAAAATATTTAGCCTAATATACATTGGATTAACTAACCTTTGGGTTGAGATTGCCGAGGTAGAGGTTAGTGGTATTAGGGTCCCCTGTGTCATAAGAGCCCACATCCGGTATTGAGTCTATCGCGGGCTCGCCACCGACGACGCCGCGCTCGCGTAGCACATTTTTATACTTGTGCCGCTCTGACCTCTCCTCTTGAATCCTGCATATTTAAACTATTTTTTAACTTAAAGATGCTACTTATTTATCTCTTTAATCCATTTTATTGTTTAATTTTCTTTGAATTATATTAAATTTCGTCTGCATTCCTTGTTATAAATAGAGCATAAATGTTACGAGATGCAAAAAGTAAATAGGAACAATTCTCTGTATAATAAATCTAGTTTTATTTTAACCAGTCTAGAGCTTGCAGGACCATATAAGACTACTGTTTTTAAAAAGTCCCGGATGTTACCATATGAAAAAACTTAACCACTTCATTGGCATTTATGGGAAGGCTCCAAAAGAGCATATGCTTCTATTTATGTTCATTGTTTATAAATATAATATGTACAAAGGGATGTCGTATACCTTTTTAACAGTGGTAGAGTCCACAACAACATCTATTGCACAAATGGCAAAATACCACAACCTTACAGAAGACAGGCGTGAAGTAGAAGTTCTCTGCATTTCGTATGATGATTTCCATCCCACACTTTTCTAATAAGGAAAGGGTGAGAAGGGAAAGAAGATTTAACGGGGAATGGGATAGATAGGAGAAAGAACTGGCGATTTTTCTGTATGTCTCCTGCTTTGACTATGGATAGCACTATGGACACTTAGGTGATCGCTTGCTCGTTTTCCACCTTGTTGTATAAAAAATACAATTCTAAATAATCACACTCAAAGTAAAACTGACTGTCTCAATTCCTCTTTAAACAGTTCTAGATTGCTCTTCTTCTTGTCCTTGTTGAGCTTGGCGCGCGGTCGCAGTGCGGGATCCTGCCGCGGCGCAATCTGCGTCAGGTTGTGGAGCACCTCCGACTCCGTGCTCTGCTTCTTGTCGTCGAGACGGGACACTGGCTTATATAACTTGCCCCGCTCCGACGTGTCTTCCTCTGAAATAAAAATAATAAGCAACTGAAGATATAAATTTTGTAAATAAATGTTACTTACCGTCACAATTAGCTTATAAGGTTAGAAAGGTTTGTTTACAAAAACATTTTGGAATTTAACAATTTTAGTGTAAAAGGTTAGGTTTATCTTTTATAATATTTAGGTGTTCATTTTCAATAGGATATGTTGTTTGTTTTCATGTTTATCAAATTAAAGTTATTGAATGGAATCTTTTAAATAATGTCCCCTTTTAGTTTCTTATTTTATCTTATATTAAATATGATATTCACAACAGTTATTAGTCAATTAAAAAAAAAAAACAATAAATCTGACTGACCCTAAGACTATGAAAAAATATTAATCGAATTACACATTAGCATCGCACAGTCGAGCAATAACATGGCCATAAAATGTTAAAAATCAAAGGATGTCTAAAAAAAGATTTCATAACTTAAAAATTTGATTGTCTTACTTCTTGCTCCTGCATCATAAGTTCCAGCTTTGACCCACACCTTGGAGGTGGTGCTGGGTACTTCTTGAAAAGTCTCTACAAATTCTTTGAATACCTAAAAATTAAATTTTTAAATCAGTCATCCATACAAAGTCTTTAACCTCTTTCCTTACAAAGACGCCTTGGACATATCATAAGTCTACTGAGGCCATCATGAATAAGACACCTCAGAGACATCATAAGTTTATCATGCGGTATTTGCTACAACTTGTTAACGGCCTCTAATAGGACTTTGTGATTTCTACAATTTCAAATGCTCAGCCAAGCTGTGTCCTTATGCACAGTTTGAGATAACATTGCAAAGCACAGGGTTAGTCCAGCATGTCTACAGAAAACATGTAATCAAGGCAATCATCATGGAATGACTATTCTGCATTGACTTCAATATTAAATTATAATTTTTTTTAAATATGATTTGGGTTAGGAAAAATCAAAAAAAAATATGAGTAAAAAGGTATAGAAACAAAATAAACTTTCACTTAATTGATATATAAAGATAAAGTTCAATCCATGGAAAGATTGCCAGTTGTGGACAGAAACAAATACATGTTACAACTGTTACAGAAACAACTCGAAACTTATCAAAAAGTTACTCTAAATGTCTTGTTTCTGTCTTTTATCCCTAAAAGGACATTATATTTAAAATTATGTTAGTCTGACATTTTATTATAAAGGGTTTATTTAGTGAACCATGTTTGGATAAAATGTGAAAATAAATAGAAGAATTACTTTCGCAAATAAGCCAGCAGTTTCATTTGTACTGTAACAACCCTTTAAAAGTGTTTACTTACATGAGCCGCAGCTTCCTCTTCTTCTTTCTTACGGAGCTCTTCTAGCTCTTTCTTAGATAAATTTCTGGTACCCATTGTACCTTAAGTTATTGACCTAAGTAATTATCATTTACTTGAACATTGTCAGCATTATTTTTAAGAAACTTCAGTCTTTTCAACCATAACTAAAATTTGCAAAAGACTAAAAATAAATTAACACATTGCGCTGACAAAAGTTACACTATATTACAAATTACTACGGTCTATCAGAATTAAAACTTGATATTGTAAACAACTGCAATTATAACCTAAATTTATATTTGTGAAGCACAACAGAGAATTAGTAGTGTTCCAAGTTTTTAGATTTATTTTTATTCCGTAAATTTAGGGAAAAAGTAATCAGAATGAAAATTTATTTGGTCAATTATAAAACAGAAAATTAACCGTAGAGTCAACAGTATAGAGAACATTTCTAAAAGGATTAGGTTTCAATTTTCTTTACATATAGTAGTCACTTTTTTTTTAAATAAAACATATTTGGGGAAAATTATAATCTATTTAATGTTGAATCATTTTCCCGAAAGGGAAAGATAAAAAAAACGTTAAAAATATTTTGACAACAGATAATACCGTAGATGACCGGTATTGACATTGACACCAATAGAGTATTTGTAAAAAAAATAGGCCAGTAGAATTTATCGAGGTTAGCGACATTTTTAAAATTCATGGTTTTGATTTTTTTTACACTTTTTGATTGACACACATATTTGAAATTTACTAAATTTAGTGTTATTGATTGATATTAATATATATGAATATGTATAGAACAGATTCAACCCATTATTACCTTATAATTCAGCATAATGAACACCTACGCCTGACCGCTTATGAGACAATAATACGCTTGACCTCTGTCAAGCTAGTTTCTTTAAATTAGTTTAGTGTAACTTAAGCCGACACAAAAAAACCAACGAAACTATCCCTATTATATAAGCATCATGATCTGCTGCTCTTTTCCCACTTACGTAGTGTCGGCACCATATGTACTACTCTTCCACATATCCTGGACTCCACTGAGACTTTTTGGTTATTGTTTCTACGGCCGGCCGCCTGCCTGACGCCAATCCCGGGAATAAGCTTTCATTAGGTAGTTAACATATTATCAAAGAGCACAAAATACACAAAATTATCTCTAGTATAATAGCACAAGTTAATGATTTCAAGTTTGTAACCTTTTCATGTGGCCATATTCATAAACAATGTTGCAGAATATTGACCTTGGAACACTAACACGAACGCTCAACACAATCGACGGAGAATTATCCTTTTGTCGAGGTATTTTATTAACATCAAACCATACCAACGCATAAAGAATTTTGTGGAAAGGCTGCTTTCAATATAGCCCATAAGATCGGTTTATTGCTAGAGTCAAATTTTTCTACTTTATGACCCTCGTCCCCAGTGGTCCCTTCACTTAACATCAAGTTTCTCAAGCAAGAATATAAGAACATTTATTCACCATCGGCACAGCTGGTTCGAAAACTCCCAACTTCATTTGGATCTTCCAACCGTAGTCAGAAAAAGGAAAATTAAACTACGAAGGATTAGTGATTACATATTTATTGAAAAAGTATACATCAAAATGTTTTTCGATGTAAAATTAAAAAAGTGTTTTGTTGCTTTTATTTTCTGCATTTATTTGTATTCATAGATAACATAATTTAAATGAGCCGTAATTATTGACTTTTTTTCGATTTACTTGTAAATTTTTACTTTATGTAAACAATTTTATAGGAAACATAACTTTTAATTATTCGTGTAAAAAGCGGTAGTAGCCTCTGTATAAAATTTTAATTATGAAAACTTTTGCGGCTAATTGTACTCAGCTTGTCGACTTCAAGAACTTTATTTTTAGATCTCGTCTTTTTATATTTTTTGTCCCTACATACAATTATTTAATTACACAAATTACTTACACCATATAACACTTAGCATTAAAATATATAAATAATAATACAATTACATAGCAACAAAATAATCATTTAATATCTACTAATAATGCATTGCTGAATTAAGGGCGCCATTTCGATATTCATATAAAAATAAGCTTTGAAATATAGAACCAAATTAATATACCGTAATTTTAATGCATTAAACCCAAACTTTTTACAAAAAGTGTCACAAGGAAAAATAATCCTTGCCATTTTTTTATAAATAAATGGAATTTATTGAAGGGGTGCAAAATATGTTCACTATTAAATTCCAAAAAATAATTTATTTTAAATATTACAAATTGTAAGGATTGTTTTACACCTCAATAACTATTTGTGTTACTTCCATAGTTTATATCTGAATTTTAAAACATAATTTAATGGTATAATATTAAAAGTAATTTGATAACATTTAAACATCAACGTACTTTTTAAAATTCTAAACACTGACCTAAAAGTTAGATTAAACTATAAAAAAATTCAGAAAAATATAAATTTGTACCTTACACGTAGCGATACAACGAATCAATGCATTCCAACTAATGAACTAAACTTTCCGCGTTATTTTGACAGGTGCTGTCAATTGAGGATCGTATAGCTGCACTCACATCTAAGATTAATTGTGGTAAGACATTTGTGCGTTCGATTATTTAATCTACAAAGATTTAAAAATTATACCAAAAATTTTACAAAAATTCCTTCTATACAGCAAAATAAAAGTAATGGTTATAGTATGAACATGTGTACTGGGCCCTTATAATTCAGTTTTTATTAGAGAGCGCTAACAGCTCCGAAACATACCACATACAGTTTATTTGCGTTCCGTTCTATAGGTAATTAATTTTGCGTAATAAATTATCGTTCCTAGTATTTCACACTTAAAGAATTATAATCAGTATACAATTGAGATTAAGAAAGATTGATGACGAATGTTAAATGTATTGTTAAAAAAAATGTGTAATATTTATAAAAATATTTCAATATTGTATATATAGAAATTGTGTCAGGATAAATAACAACATATTTGCGCGTAATGGAATGTTTTGTAGCCGTCAGAGATCATATAAAAATCCGAATATAGTAACACTGGGCGACAGAGCTAAGTCGTCCATTACGACGGAATCTGATAATCATTAAAATTACAAAATACATTGTTAATTTATGGGATCGTAGTATCGAAAATTCATAGATTAAAAAGTTAAAAAAAAAAAAACGATATTGTTCATGAATTATGTTATACGCCAACAAATGTTAATATAACGGTACATGTTAAATATAATTCCTTTGTGGAATCATTTAAATTCTGTCACGAAGGCCACAGGCGGGGAGTTGCTAACCATCGTCGCAACAAATACTTTATGAAGAGACTGCATTAACTTGACGATATTCAAAAATACCAACTCACGTCTTTAGATCTAATTGGGGCAGAGATAATATGAAACGTCTATTATATTACTATTTTCCGCTGCTATCCCGAAGACATTAGCGCGTCGCAAGACATCAGTGTTCCTGATGCGGTCTAACCACGTCACATCTGTCAAGGATGTCTGATGTCTTTTGTGAACTCCAGAGCGGTAATCGAAAGATTGATGACCAATTGCTAAGATATAAAGATGTTCAGAGAAGATACATGACGAAATGGCTTATTGCGCCCTCTCCTTGGCTGAAAACAGGTGCGAGTGGCGCAAGACAGTGAAGGATAATATGTGTACATCGGAAAATGGAGAAAACATATCGAAACGGGACCAGAACAAAAGCAAACCACCAGCTAAATCATAATTAGAAAATGTAGAAATTTCTCACATACACCGCGAAAATTGGCCACACCCGAGCGTGCCACCAACGCTCTATAGTTTAGGAAGAACAAAACAACCGCCGTAGCCGAAGTCAGTGTCGATTTTCACATTTACTTATATATAATAATGTAATACAATAAAAATTATATTTTAAACTCTCTTTTTAACTTATAAAAATATTAATAAATGCCATATTTCACTCCGGTCAAGGTTAATAATTTGTTTAAAAAATGGATTAACAAATTATTTCTAAGTCGTCAAGTTAAAGTAATCCCACTTAGTTACAATTTGTTTTTATATCAAATATTAAGTATAAGGAATAATAATATCGATACGACACTTATTTTTTTTTATATATATATTGTTTCGAAATTAAATTACATTGTACAATGGTAAAAACATGTTTATACTACTAAATGCACGTTACCGAAAAGGTTAAGGTTGTACTATAAGATCATTAAAGAAATGATTCACGGCCAGTCGTCGCACGATTTAAACGTATTAAAAATTAAATGATACAAACATAAAATTGTACTTGCAAATTTGATCAATAGTTTTGCTATTTAAAATAAAATATTAATATTACAATATACATCGAATATAATATAAAAATTCTTTCCTATAATACTTCAAATGTTACATGCACACTTTGATATCAAAAGTTGACTCGTCGTAATAATATTAAACAATCCTCCTTGCTAAAGTTACGTGTAAGCATAAAATCCAACTTGTCTGTGTTTTGCCCCACCCGATCCGGACAGAAACTGGTTTAAGAAGTTCATTTAATGTAACGCCCAGATTATTAATAGATTCAGGATTAGAACTGCGAATGCGACTTTCTGACATATTTCGAAATACAGTGTGCGTGTAACTGGACAACACCACCTAACTAATCGAAAATTCCCGATTTCTATACTGCAATTGAATTTGAACTATATTGCGAGCATATAGAGTTCAAACTTCATATCCTTCCGAAATTGACATCGGTGTTTATTCAGCTCAGCAGAATAGACATGGATATTCTTTCCCAACATATACAAACTGTTAAGCCAGTAAAAATCCGGCTGTAATTTGAATAGATCGGCTCGAAGGACCATATTTCTTATTATTCTTCAAGGATGCAAACTCCATTCCTCTTAGTCTTCTTGCCACACGGAAAACTATTTGTATGTATAGGTCTATTGAATCGTGGCCATTTCTTTGTTGTATTTTATGACGCCACGGTCTAGTGTTGCCAGTCTTCGCAACTTGTGAGGCAGGAGCACAGCTCAAGCCTCCGAGTCTGCCCCCTTTAACCGCAATCGCGCGAAGTCTTCGAAGATTATATCGTCGTCCTGCTCTTGACCGTTTTCATCACTGTAACATTAAATATTAATTAGTTACTAGAGACTGGACTAAACATGAGTATTCATGCTGTATTTTCTTCTACTTCACACTTTATTGTATCCAACAATATTAGGCAAAATATATATCGAAGAGGATTAATCAAACTCAAAATGCCTTGTGTTCAATTTTGTTATGTATTTGTCACTTCTATCTGACATAAACGTGAGGGATTTGGCTCCTTTTGAAAATGAAAGGAGGCAAGGAACGGCTTGAATTGTATTCCTGTCTGCAAAGCAAGGTGCAAGGATTATTTTGTAAGGTCAACTTTCAGTTCAGAGTGCATTAATGTACAACAGATGGGCATTGATTACGTAAGATTAGTAACGTGGATACATACGGGTGCGGGTCGAGCTGTATGAGGTCATGATCCTGGTGGGGCGAGGGCTCGGGCGCGGAGCGCGGCGCCTCCTCTTCCGGCTTCGGGTGCATCAGGATGAACGGCAGCTCCGCACTCAGATCTCTGTTGAACAGTGTCAAGGTTAAGGCCAATCCGTTGTTCTAAGTTACTTGCAAATTATAACCAATTTTGTAAACATTTAATTAAAAAAAATTAAACGAGTTATTGCGACGCGATACTATGCGACATGAAGCGACCTGTAATTAACGCGCGACTGATTATGATTACAACGTAGGCCATAAATCGTCAATATTAGTATTGTCGCTTTTGTTGTTTAAAAAGTTTTGTTGGAAAGGAGGAACAGGTAAATTCGCCTACGTGTGCTTTGAAATTGCCGCGCAAGTTTATCTGCGATCCAACAGGATTAAAATGTTGTACATATCATCGTTAGTGATAATTTTAATTTGAATTTAAAAATATTAAAAGATTTCGAGAGATACACACACACACACGCACACGCACACGCACACGCGCACGCACGCACGCACGCACGCACGCACGCACGCACGCACGCACGCACGCACGCACGCACGCACGCACGCAC
>DWLR01003182.1:0-13965 GCA_018246295.1 Papilio alexanor hazarajatica | reverse complement strand
TTAGAGACATGTCGTTAGATATCTGGAACGGTACCCAAGTTGCCATCGATGGTCCGTCACAGCAATATACATATATAGATATGTGCGATGCGGGAGGCGGGGAGTCCTCGGGAGTAAGCGGGAGTCGGGGAGTCCCCGGGCGGCGATATATTTTGCGGCAGTGACGTGACCAAATGTGCCACCGCGCTGGGCAGTTTGCGGTGGACGCAGGGCGGACGGGCGCGTGAAAGGTATGGGTTATTTAAACACCGAATGAAAGTTTGATACTTTTCCCAATAGAAATATTGATAAATAAAAACATTGATCTTAAAATACAAATTTATGTAATAAAATATTAAAATGAATTTACATGGGCCATTGTTAAACTATTGCGATATATATTATGTTAAATACGTCTAGTGATTAATAGTAAAGTTTAAAATTTGACTAATTTCTGTACTATAAAAATTTACCTAAGTTGAAACTTATAGCGAGAAAACTTGTTAGAAGTCGTTTTTTACCTTTTCGAAAAAATTCTTTGTTCTATGTTAATTGTTCAAGTTGCCGGCGGAAATTAGCGGCGCTGAAAATTTTAATGAATGGGGATTATACTGATTCCTTTTATCCTAATTTGCACTTAGAGTAAACAAGCTCTCGCTTAAAACCGCTTTTAATTATCATCAATGAAAACTTGTTAAGTTGCGATAAGAAACCTTAATCATTTATTTGAAATATGAGCAACAAGTAGCTTTAGACAAAAGTTGTGAGAAAAATGAAATCAATCGATTGCTTTTGTTTTTATCTGTAATTTTTAGTTTTCGTTCGTTTGATCTTTATTTATTATTGGTTATTATTTAGTAGTAAGTCCGAAATAAACAAAACGTCTTATGAGACGTCCACTTAAAAGTTGGGTGAAAACATACATCTAGTGAGAAACTTACGGACTGAACACATGTATACGGTCAAGTAAGGTAAAAGTTAAGTAAAGTAAGTTTCCTACTACACTTGACTTTTTCACTTAATACAAGTTCGACTTCAGCGAAGAAAGGAACAAAAAAAAATTAAACCAAGCGCTTCGCTGGTTTTAGCTCACGTAGCAAAGATTTCTTTGCTTTGATTAATTTGAAAATGTCCGCCGGATAACCTGGTGCTTATTATTTTCTAAGCTACGCTACGTTCTCTGACAAGCGGGATGAATGTTAATTCAGTTAACTTCAACTCTTATCGTTTTTAAACTTACGGTGAAAGTTTATTTAGTAAGAAATAGTAAGTAATGTCCAAGCCTGTTTGTTTAGGCAATTTGTGGCTGAGGACGCATGTTAATGACTATTGGCTCTCATTAATTTTTTGGCGTTTGTGCCGTGTGAGTCATTATTGCATCCTAATAGAAGCGTAAAATTTAAGATCCGTTACCTGAGTGTTATGTTAAAATCTATGAAAATAAAAACGCACTATGTGTGATCAGGGACGAATATTTCGTAAATGAGCGGAGGCCACGACACAAGGAAGCGCCAGGGGGTGTTTATTTCGCGACCCCTTTGTAAGCATTATGTTAAAAAGGGTAGCGTTAAGCTTAGCCCCCTCCTCGACTCCCACTCTTCTGCCGGAGACCGCTTAACGAGGTTCTGATACGTAATCAGCGGTCTATTGGTCGCGCGATCTGCATTACTTATTGTTATCTATAGCTGAGCTAACTTTTCTGGTGAAGTCTAAACATAAATAATTTTCTTGACTTTCGCTTTATGTGAAATGTAGGAATATTTAACTGTTTAGTTGCCTTCGCATTCTATTTATGTCCATGCCTTATTCCTTATTCATTTCGTTCATATCCATTCATGTTTTTGTTAATGTATGCTCTTACCCTATAAGATTAAATAGTCAATATCGATCAAAGTTGTCAACGTCATACCTACCTTAAATTGTTTAAACTTTCGTGAGACATTATCATAAACTAATTAATTGACAACGGCTTACTCACGTCTGATCGTCCGGTGACAACAACCGATAGTTTCGGACCCGTCGGGGGTCCATCCTCAGGGCGAGTGTTTATTTAGTTAACTTCGTGGTCGCGTCGCATCTCGCACTTTTATGTCATACCTACCGTTGATACGGATACACTTCTTGGACCTACAAACAAAAATTGTCTCCGATATCTGATCTGCTCCTTTAATATTTAAAAAATTTACCTCGTTGCATAGCGTCAGAAGGTGTTTTAGTGTGTTATAGATGTTTTCAAGAAGTATTCTTCGATACCATACAACTCAACGATCAACTCCCTTGCGACGCAACCTCGAGCTTACCTTCGGCAAAGGGCGTTTCATCCTAATAACACATTTATTTATACATAACTCCCAGTGCTTATTATGAAACCAAGATGCGATGTAAAAAAAATTGAAATATCTTTTGAAGTTAACTTGCTAATTCCTAGAGGGTCAATATACGACCTTTTTGTTGCCATGATAAGGTTAAATGTTGGTTACATATTAAAATGAACATAAGTCGTATAGTAGAACTGATTTAAGGAAAACCTCAATCAGTAAACATCAAAGCGGCGCGTTCAAAGGACGATAACGCCAAAGCGATTTCCCAACTGCTGGATGTTCCATCGCGCACATCACACAAATATATCAAACATCCGATGTTCACATTGCTGAATAACTCAAAAAGAAATTTTGTCTTGCTTGTATTCAATCAAAATATTATTTCTCTTTCATTGAAACCTTAAGCCTGCTCTTAAAGCCTTTATCGTTAGTGAATTGGGAAAGCACTCGCGCTTGTCGTAGTTGTTGTATAGATAGAAATTGAGAATTGTCTTTTGTATAAATGTCAAATTTCACACACTAAATGCAAAATGTCTAAAATGTCTATGCTTTATGGATCTTTTCCTGACTTTTCTGAGGTTTTCCAAAGGTTTTACATTTCGAGCTAGAATATTTAAATACTAGATTATAATAATACTATATCATTATATATATACTAGATTATATTCTTTATTAATAATTACAATTTTGAATGAATATTAATTTTGTTTAAATTTATTCGATCGAAAGAAATTAATCATTGTCTATGTCCGAAGCTGAGAATAAATAACAATGAATAATGAAGGGCGCTTTAATATTTATTTGATAATGTTTTAAAATCTCGTTAAGGAGTTACGGAACGGGGTGGTTCCGGCCCTGCTAACCCTTTATGTTTAGCATAATGCTTACAAAAGGCCTTCCTACAGCACTTAAATTTCACACTGTCTTGTTGATTCTCTCATAATTCCACACGTGCAAGCTCTTTGTTACGTCCACTCGGCCCGCCATGTTAGCCTATGAGTCTTTATTCATATCATTTGCATTTCAATTATTTTCAATTCTTTTTATTATGCCCAATTTTTGAATGAATGTCTTTGCGCAATTCTTATAACAATAACTTTTCCATCCTCTTAAATAACTAGTGGTAAATAATACTTCTATATCAATAAAAGTTTCCCTCGTCTTAATGAAAATATCGACATCACATAAACTGCATTAATCCCCAGCGGAGGCCGTCTCAGTGAACCTCGACGTTACTAATTGGCAATCGTTCCCAGTATAAAAATATGACCTCAATTTACCGGAGATTCCTTATAACATAATCGGAGCAATATTTCCCCGGGAAATAATAAGTATGAGTGGGACATGTCGATACGTTTCGATGCCGAATAAGTCGCATGTTGTCGTGGAGCCACTTCGGAGGAAATAGGAAAATCAGTGCCACGTACGAATGCGGTCCTTCGTCAAAACTTTGCTGGCATCGACAGGCTCGCCCCACTATCAGATAATAGCATTTCCTTGTAAGTCTTTTATATCAGAAATCTTTATTTGGTAATTATTTCTTAGTGAAAACCTTGCTCCAACTATGACAAACAGATTTATCTTATATTTATTATGGTATAATTTGGCCCTTGTTATGTAGGGCGGAAGGTAAAATATCGCCGGTCTGGTGGGACGTTTACTAAAATAATGGGAAACTTTTTCACGACAAAGTTTGTTGAACAAAGAAAGATAATTGGCGCACCGAGTAGGTTAGGTTTGCCGGTGACAAGTAATCTAGCGAATGATTTATTGTTCAACTTTTTGCTTTCGTGTTTTTGTTGTGGACATCGAAGTTGTGCTCTTATGTCATTAGTCCGGGCGTTCTATAAACATGTCACAGTTCCTATATAACCCAGATTCGATATTTGATCCTTGTTCGAAAAAATATTACTAAAATTAATATATTTAAATCTCTAATTTCTTTACAGTGTGTATCCATATATTTATATTTAGAGAATTAATCGGTATCGATATTTTAATTTTCCTATGATCCGATGAAATTGTATATTAACACACAAATATCCGACCTTGAAATAAAAACAACCGCCGACACTTCACCATAGCTCCATTCGACGTGTGCAGTTAATTCTTAACTACACCGTTAAACATTTCGACATTAAAGTTTTACTATCGGCCAGTTAAAACGAAGCGCCAACACTGTACATCAACTATTAGCACTCACGACTTTTAACCAAAAACTGTAGTCAGAAATCGTAATTGCTATTCGCTTTTAACCATGACATTGTACTGCGAATGTACATAGGTCTACTGGACACAAATGAAATCGAGACACAACAAATCTAGACAAGAACAAATCTAAATTGACTGCTAATTTACACTAATCATCAGGTTAAAAGTCATTGGCCCAATTACTGAGCTAATACGGCTTTCATTATTTAATGTTGCTAAAAGGATCACATCTCCTTATGGAATTGCTATTGCTATATGGAATTGCTAGTGACGAAAATAATACTAGCTAAAAATTGGTCCAATTTCAAGTACAGATTTTTTGTACTTGGGATCAGATTGCTTTTGTTTATTACATTAAGCATAAATTAAACATTTATTGGTGTAGTATTCGTAAATTAAATAACATTTTTCTTCGTGATTAGACCTCGTGTTTGTTATATTTAACAGATTTCTTAGTACATTGTTCCCTTACATTGAATTTTAGTACCAACTTTTGAACAAGCACAGTAATGGAGGGGATATAAGAAGGACGACTGTAATTAAATGTTAATAGTAAAGAGTTTGTAATTAGAGTACCAGATGTCGATACTCCATCCAGCATGGATGCGATTACGCAAATGTGCCATGATTCGGATTTATCTAGAGCTGCTCTTTTTTACAACATAGATCTTAAAGTTACATAACAAGTTTTATTTCTTTACTATACTACTTGTTTAATAATTTTATACTTATGTGTAAATAATTTTAAAACAAGTAATAAAAACACTTCCAATGTAAAAGTTACATGTAGCAACCAATCATACTAATTCTGTTTTTCCCTAAAATAACATATCAGGTGAGTTTATACTTTGGCCGAAAATCAAATGAAGAACTTGCGGCTCACTTCGAGGTTAACTATTAGGTCATAAGTCTTACTTTAATTAACGATGCAAGTCTGTGGGGTGTAACAGCTCTATAAAAGTACATTTAAATAGGTCTTTAAAAAAACTCATGACATTTAACACACTGAGCGCCTTCAAAGCATACTAATAGCAGAGATGCACCGCGCGGACATCCATCCATCATGCCTGACGCCGGGTCTTAGGTCGCACAAAAGATTGTGTGTCTGACGGTCATTAATTACAGTGGCTTAATGTGTTTAGGTGCGCGTGAATTTGAATTTCCCTCATTTTTACTTTGTTCTATTCCGGGGATATAATTTTCGAAGGGCCTTGTATTGTCCTCTTGAACGTTTTGTTAGTTCTTCTGTCGCTTTTTTTTCTTATAATAACATAATTGGAATACAATGTGTAACGTTTAAAATTATGTTAAAGGATAAAAAAATTATAGTTGTGACACACCATTGCAAAATGACTATCATCAGCTAATAAAATATCTATGTCTTGTGAATCAAAAAAATATGACAAATTTCTGCACCAACATCTACAACAAATGTTAATATATTAAAATAACTGAGAACTAAAATTTTTATCGTATTAAGTCCAAAAGTTGTTTTCGGACCGCAACAGAAAACTTACAGAAATCCAAAATTTTGAGGTGTTTTATATGGCAAGGTGACAACCGAGTAGGGTCGATATTAATTGATCACCGACGTCCATGGACATTCGCAACACCAGAGGAACTGCTGATGCTTTGCCGGTCTTTAAGGAAAGAGTATGCTCTCTTCTGCAAATACTCTAAGTTATTATGGTTTGGAAATAAAGCAGAGGACAAATTATTTCACAACGCGGCTTTGCAAAGCAAAGAAGATCCGAGAAAACCGCACGGTTGTAGTATGACAACCATCAAGGTGGTGTTGATGGCATTTCATGCAAACTAATTTCAAGGCACACAACCTATTCATATCATGTGGGATAATTGGTAACGTACTTAAAGGAACACATTCTAATTGAGAATCTGCGTCTTTGATGTAAAAAAGCCGTTATTTTTAATGGCTTTGAAGATTTATTTCGCGGGAAGTAAATTGTCAATTACTACGCCAGACACGTCTGCCTGAGATTTCTTCGCATCGCTTCCACAGGGCCTCAAAATTATTTATAATAAATGTTATACCTTTATACTTGAACATGAAAAGGAAACTGTCTGGTTCAATAATTGGAACATATAGGCTGTTGATACGACCTTACTATGCATAAATATGTTATGCACGTTGAATATAATGTTTGTTAACCACAGGAAGATGCATAAGAAACCTTAAAGGCTTTGCTTAAAAATAACCCTACTAGGTACTACGAGTACTACAACCTTTCTGTGTAATGGAGTGAAACACTTTTATTTAACAACCATAACACTCACGCTTGTAACCTACAGGAGTAGTCAGAGATTACGGATCCACTTGGCAGGATCCTGGCACACTTCCATCGCTTCTTCTTCATCCATTTATCCCCGCATACATGCTCGTCGGCTTTGTATTATCTTTTATTTTTGCAGTAAACTGTATGACATTAATTAAGAAAATATATGATGGTTTCGCTTCGAAATTTATTTGATGATTATTTCTCCGTGAAGGTTATCGCGGGATTTGATAAATCTGTTTATGAAATTTGCAATTTTCCGTGCACCGCGCTCGCGATGCTGACGGAATTTTTGATTAAGATTTACGAGGCGGCGTACTCGAGATGCGAACAGGGACCTCCCTGTAAGTAAGTAAACCTTTACTTTGATATCAATGGCACACTGCATACCATTAATCAGAAAATGTACTGTAACTTGTAATGATTTTTAATGTGTAAGTATAGTATATTAAAAAAAACGCATATCGCGAATTATTCATGGTAGGGATCGATTTTCTTTATAGATTAGAATTTGTTTTATCAAATTTATATAATGTCGGTGTTGTCTTAGTTGGGATATGATTACTACTGAGCGAGTATGATGCTTACTGAGTTTTAAAGGCTACAGTATGGGGGAACAGTTCCATTGCATTCCGTTTTTTTCGCGTAATATCTAGAAACATTTTGTATTGGATCATGGTCGCGAATTACGAGATAATTTAAATAAGATATTTTCTTAGGAAAGTTTACAAAAACAGACGTAAGATCATCGAAATATTGCCTTGAGGTGGGCCGCTAATAAGTGTGATAGAATGCATTAACAATAAATAGCTTAGTTCAAGATGCATGCAAACTTGCATTTATTTTAAGTATTTATTTAGAGCACCGAGGTCTCAACATTGCAGTTGCGGCGAGGAGTACTAACGCAGGCTGTAAAGTGCATCTGTCGGCGCGTTACCGCTTAAGTAATGAAACAACATTATATAACTGTATTATGTTTCTTATTTAAATATTAAAGAACACTTGTAAATGTAGATAGAATCTCAGAAAATGTCTGTGATCATAATTGTTAAAGGACCAAACGTTTAGTATACGTTTCGTACGTTGAAGGAAACTTTTTTTAAATAACATGTAGTGATTTGGTCGTTAATGAATATATAGCTGACAGTCATATAAATTGGCTCAGGGCACGGAATGATTTACTTTACTATCGACTTTTTACTTTACAATAACTGCAATTTTCGAGTTAAAAATACAGCATCTGATATAGGATAGATAGGTGTTATTTTCATATATTATCTATCTTTTTATATAAAGTACGTTCATTCAAATCAACACATTAATTAATAATTTTTTTAAAGGTGATTTTGATGGTATGACGCCAGAGGCAGCACTGTCAGACAGATGTCACATTTCTAACATACATTTTATTTTAGTACAAATAAAGCAAAAGCGTGACTGCAGACAATATGTTACATTGCAACGCGTAACTAATTCCTAGCTGAAGTTACACAGTTGTCGATCCAACCTAACGAAATATAATTTAAACCTTACTGGATACTCAATAAAATCGATTTCAGTTTATCAATGTACTTTAAAAGATTGTCATTTTGATGTATGGATATGACACAGCAATGGTTTTAAAGTTCCCAGTGACAAGAATTAAGTATGGTAATAGTTGTTTTGGTTATAATTAATGCGGCCCGCGAACTGACATAATGACTTTTTTGAATTCTATTTTAATTGGACAATGGCGTCAGCGGGTTATATTCGGATTTGTTACAGCTTCTTACTAACGGAGCTTTATGACTCGCAAGATGAATGGTTGAACTGATTCAACGGTTGTTGGAGTATTACACAACATTTTCTGCGCAAAGTCTTTGAGGTTGTACTATAGTATATAAAGATGTAAAGAACGTGTAGTATGCAGAGATGAAATGTAGAGTACAAATTTGCATATATTACGTGTTATTGTAAATATTACGTAAAATAAATGTGTATAAACTGTTTAAATGGCGGGAAATAATAATGCTGTGCGAATGACTTTTAAAGACCAAAAAGTACAGATAATCTAAATTGAACTTTTAAGAGAAAACATTTTACACGCTTTTCCGCTTGCCGTTCTACTAGTCATTTCTAGTACTAGTCATTCTTAACAGACTTAAAAAGAGAGGAGGAGGTTCTCAGTTCGGTTGTATGTTTTTTTTACCTCAACAGTTCGTCATTTATGAACCGATTACAAAAACATTTATTGGAAATTTTGTTGGAAAGGGACATTTGCCAGAGGATTCCATTTATGTTGAATATCATTTAAACTTGGGTTCCGAAGATAAATAGAAGTTTGCATATTAATTACGATAATAGATAGCATGTGTGAATAAGTTTTTATTGTCATTACCATGATACCCATACTGCAAAGAAAAAGAAGCTTAATTCTTTCTATTTCTTATCCTTAAATAAGGGAAGAATTATATAAATTTTACGTCGGTATTGTTTCTTGTAAAATACTATATAATTTATTGAAATATAAATTTATTGATCAATATCTTTTTAATTTATAAACGAGAATGATATAAGATTGTGTTTTAGCTAAATTTAACTATGTAAGACAGAACAGAACTTTCAAATTGGTCGAATATCCTAAATATTCGACGAGGGACGTATTATGTGTGTCAAAACCTGTTAATTTAATTCCCTCGTGAGTCATCGGGCTTGTTTAACTTTTAAAATACAAAGGCGACATAGAGCGTGACCCGATTCCAATTCAGTGACTCAGCTAACGATAGCGTTTCATTTGTACCGACAACAAAATAGATGCACTTGATATATTTGATCGTTGCTAATGCTACATACCATTACACGCAAAAAGTAGTACGCTTATGTGTCCGAAAATAAGGCTTATAATCGACCGAAAAATGGAATAGTCGAAAGTAAATCGTTTGTCCGAAAATTTTCTTTGATCAGTCAATAAATTCGTCCCGTGAAGTGACAAGGTTCGTGAGTTATTGAATTCTTTCAACACAAAAGAGATACTTTTTGTTTGGTATGCGTTGGGCTCGGTTAAACTTTCCGAATAAAGATACATAGATTATAGGAAATGGCGCTTTCATTGTTATTTGAATGAAAAGCTTTATGAGATGGTGAGACCTGTTAATTCTATTGGATAGCAATGTGCGTTTTACGAAGAAAAATACTTTAGATATGACTTTTTATGAATTTGATATATGTTGCTTTTTTATTAGTTTAAGTAGGTACTGCTTTAAACCTAATGGGGAATGAAATCAATAATACTTTACGTACTTACGTACAGTATATCACCATGCTAAGAATCCAGGGGTCTGTTTTATGATGAAACAATTTATTGATTACGAAATAGTTATCTAAATTACGTTAATGAGAAACCAGAATGTAGTTTTTGTTGAGAAAAAGTACTCGGACAAGAAAGTTTCGCAGCAAGTCAAATTTCTTTAAATGAACCCGTGACATGGTCAACACGCCCGCCTGAGTCAAAGCGGAACTTGTAAGCGGCTGTTTAAAGTTTGCACGAAAATTTCAAATCGACGAAGCTTAAACTCCTGAACATACATTATAGAAAGTTCACATTGCTCCGAGCGCCGACCAGTTTATAACAAAAATAACTTTAGTTATAAACTACGTGGGTTGGCTTGCTCATTGCAAGTTTGTTTTTGCCCGTGGCGTCAATTTAGTAAGATGGGTCGGCACAAGAATGTCAACTTGGCGATTTTAAGTTACCAGCGTCGTGATTTCCTTCCGATTAGGACAAGACAGTGAATGAAAAGACTGATGCTAAACTAGTGCGTATATCATCTATTGATCACATCCCCTCTTGACATTTGGTGTGATTGTAGTTGACGTTCAATATTTGAGATATTGTATTTATATATTATTATTTT
Source organism: Papilio alexanor hazarajatica (assembly GCA_018246295.1). Classification (NCBI taxonomy): domain Eukaryota; kingdom Metazoa; phylum Arthropoda; class Insecta; order Lepidoptera; family Papilionidae; genus Papilio; species Papilio alexanor. The sequence goes on along the minus strand of DWLR01003182.1, from coordinate 3,267 downwards.
ATTGATATTATAAACAAAATATTGTATTTAGTTGATATAGTTATATAGTTAATTAATGTAGTTATTGATATAGTTCATGCAGGGAGACTAACCTACCACCACGCTACTGTTTTTGGGTAAGCAGTTAAGTGGACACAAAATTTGCGTCTAATGAATGAAATTACAAGGCTCAAGCGAGTGAAAACGCGGTGTTGAGCGAAATTAGTTAAGGAATGTTTAGCTGTTTCTTGAGTTTCATAAAATATTAAATAACTTGGCCTTTATTACTTGATTTTTAAACGATCGAGAAATACTGACGTTACGTTTCTAGTACTGCGCAGTTAATTAAGAATACAAGAGTACATTTCCCAGAATAAAGCCATCGTCTTCATCGTACTTCAAATGACTTTCAATTAAGACCTCGCCAACGATTGTCTATTATCTTATTCAACTCTGTCGGGATTTTAATAACGTTATCATCTGCCGTTGAATGCGATGTCAAAGTTACTTTCAATTACAGAAGTTGTTTATCGGCGGCACGGGGCCGGGCGGTGAGGAGTGCGGGGGTGCAGGGTCGGGGGCGATCTGTCCGGGGGATGACGTCATTGTAGTATTAATATTTATTTAATTGAATTGAAACACGAATGAAAAAGTTAACTTTAACTATATTTGATTTACAATGCAGAGAAACTAACTTTCTACTGACCATATCACGTGCTATAAATTGAGCCGAGCCATTTATAAAAACATTCATAAAATATTTAATTAACTTATAACCTTTCTTTACTAAATCATATAATTTTCTCTATTCCAACGATACTTTGAAAATGGAGCTCTTAATGGTAAACAGAAAAAGTAAAGTGAAAAAAATATCTTCTCCGGCGTTTTTTCCATTTTGTTTCGATTCATTCATTACATCGCATGACAATTTCCGGGCGCCATGTTGGATCTTCACCGGATATGACGTTATGATTGTTTAAAAACATCCCAGGCCACGGCCTAGCTGTGCTCACTGGAATACGAATACATTTTTATAAATATTTATCGTACATTATGAGTGATGTTACACCCGATTAAGAATTTGAAGGACAATTATTATGTATAAATTTGCACAAATATATGCCTTAAAGAAAGGTATATTCCGTAATTAACTTTATGCAGACTTGAGGATGAGACTTGATGCAGACTTGACACAATGAGAATGGCATAAATTCTCCCAGATCGTCTCCTATAAACATTGCTACACACTTTCGCTGTCTGTTTTTGTATGTACGTTGCAGTACTCCCTATACTTAACAGTTTTCTTTGGATCTCTTCTAATAGATTAAATTACAGAAGCGAAACTTTGTTAACTCAATATGATAAGGATATAAGTTCACACATTGCCTATATTTAGCAATAATTAACCGTAGAATTATTAATTATTTAATATTTTAATCTTGGCTGAAAAGTACAAAAACAAAAGAGGTTTGTCTACGGTCAACCTGTTTTGTCAATGTTTTAAATTACCTATTTTCTAGCCATATTTAACTTGGTTATGAGTTTAGGTTGAATTTTTTCTACTGTTGACTATTTTGTAGTGTGAGAGTTAAATTTTTTAGAAAGATCCTCACATAGATATGACCTCCGGGCCATTTTAACACGTCGCTCAAATGTTGGCAAGCTGGAAATTCATACAACTATTTTATGTGACACGTTCCGACAACGGGATATCAAAAACGCATAATTGTTGCATTCCTCACTTTATCCCGACGCCTTTTAAAGACTGATGACGTTTTTAATTTGTCTAATCTCTACAAGACCTAACTTACGTTCGTATATAAGGGTAAAGGGTAAGCAGAAATTAGGTATTATGCCCTTCAATTGTTTAACCCCAGCCTGGCGTCACACATTTCAGACTGAATTCAAACATACATTATCAAAATATGGCAATCTTTTAAAAGCAACAGGAGGTGATCTCATATTAATTTGACATGATAGAGCAATTCTTTTAAAATTACGGTGTGCTATCTAACATTATTTTATTTCGAAATCGCAATCTGCTAGAAGTTTTGGCGCCGCTTTCCGCAAGCGCGGGGCTGGTGTGCGCGGCGTGCGCGGCGCTGGGTCGGCAGTAATTCCACGTTTATTAGGTGCCTCTATCATCTCTTTGAGGGATCCAATTTCCGACATCCTTTCTTGACGCCTTTTGTGTGCGCGCTCTTTATTGCATCAAAAATGACTTGGCGAATTTGATGAAGTCTTTATTGTTAGTTTACAAAGTAAACCGACGGCGGTAGATTTTTAATAGCAATTTATAAAACTTGGCATCGCGCAATATTCTGCGATTTGTTCCTGTCGTCTAAGGTAAGTTAACTTCTTTTCTCCAGTTAAGTAGGCATATAAAATAATCGTTAATATACATTTGTATTGCTTTCCTCAGCTGTTTGTTTGTTAATTTATTTAAAACTCGTTAAGTTATTTAATTAGGTCCTCCCATTTTTGACGTCTCACGGTTCTTTAACGTAGGGTAGACTGGCATTATCGGATTCTACAACGGATATTAATGCAATTACTTGGACTAAAATTACTACATTGGCCTAAATAAAATTAGGCAACCGGCACCTCACTCATCAGACGAAATGCAGAGAATTTCTACTTCACGCGTGTCTTTTGTGGGGTCGTGGTATTACACCGGCCGAGCGGGCCATACGCGCAACAGTTATTGCTACGAACTCTACCATTGTGAAATGTCATATTGGATTGAATACATATTATAGCATAATAAACGGTAATAATAAAATAAGTCTAATTACGGTACGAGGGGGCGAGGAGAGGGTAGCTTGATGTCCAACTCACCTCCCCTGCGCACCGCGCGCTCCCCAAGCTGATTTATGAGCCCGGACCGGCGAGCACACCCCACGTTCCCGCAGGAACATTGATCTGCAACTGCTATGCCGTACGGTCTCGAACTTGAAAAACCTTTAAAAGTGCAATGCTTTGTAACATTAATAAGGCTTAAGGCAATTATGCATTTACTGTTTTCTTTAAAGATTTACAAATTCTTATTTAGTCAATCCACCCACCACCAACACCTCAGCCTATGATCGTCCACTGCTGAACATAGGCCTCCCCCATTGATCGTATCATTGGGGGTAAATGTGCCATAATCAGTATGTACCACCGTACTGAGAGAAGGACGCTGCTGCCCGTCCTTCGGTGGTCTATACACATTCAGACTCAAGACAAACAGACATGTTCATGCACACAAATGTTTGTCTTGGGTGGGAATCGAACCCACGACCTGCG
>DWLR01003181.1:0-13965 GCA_018246295.1 Papilio alexanor hazarajatica | reverse complement strand
TAAAACCCTAATTCGATGAATAAGACAATTAAACTTATCAATGTAAAGGGTCCTTTTTAAGTGCTTCCTATTCGCTTTAAACAAAACAACTTGCATGTGAAATATCATATTTAAATAGTAAACAGGAATTTTAAAAATTAACCAAAAACTTCTCTTAACCTTTTTTTTTGCTTATTGCGAACATATAGAATAAATTAATTATTTCATGCGGTGTTTGCTAAAGTAAGCCAGATTCATGTTTTAATATTTTATCATAGCATATCACAGCGGATTCATGATATCCAGCATTCTACGAGGTGTATAGTTCTAGGCTTTTGGCAAAAACCTATTAGATCTTGCAGGTTGGGCTTGCATCTCGTATATACGATCGATACGAAAAATTACGTCATTTAAATCCTGTGTTTTTTATTTAAAAAAAAACATACATATAATTCATGAAAAGATTTTTAAATCGTGAATGTTTATCTGTCTTTCTTGTATTGTATCACATTTACTACTAAAGATATTTAAATTATGTGATTAGTATCCTATTAAATACCATAGTTTGGTATTTATAAGTATTATTTTATCTGTGGAGTTATATGTTTTTCCGCTTTCTTTATTTCTTCTTTTCCATAAATAATTTTTTTTATCAATCGTCCTGTGGGTCTGTGTTGTCTGAAATAAATCTATTATTGTTATCAATATTTCTGTTGAGAATTTTGCCTCCGTCCAGTTGGTTTAATATATAGAACACATAATTAAATTATATATATTACGAATAAATAAAATACTATAATATGATATGTAAACTGTCGAGAAGCACCGCTTTCTGCATCTGTGCTGATAGCACACCGTCCCGGAGTCCCAGTCGCCTCAGATGTCGGGAGAGGCTGATTGGGATTAACCCATTTGCAAAGATGACTATGGGTATTATTTCAGGCGGCAAACCACCCCACATGTCGCGCATCTCGTGTGCCAGGACGAGATATTTCCTCTTCTACTCTGTTTCGGCATTCACGAGGTTCTCTTCGTATGGGATGGTTATGTCGATCAAAAACACTCCGGACTGTGCCCGGTCCGTCAGCATGATATCAGGCTTATTCGCGAGAATAGTCCTGTCCGTGATGATGGATAGGTCCCAGTAGAGCCTGGCTCGGTTATTTTCGAGCGCAGCTTCCGGCATGTACTTACAATAGGGCAGTCTAACATCCATTAAACCATACTTCAGAGCGAGCTCCTGATGGTCAATCCTGGCTACGTGGTTGTGTCTGTGCAAGTAATCAGTATTAGAAAGCACCGAACAACCGGAGATGACATGCTCGACAAACGTCAACGGTGCCGTCCTTTAGGATGTATCTCCGATAGTTGTTGGTCTTAATAAATTATTATTATTATTGGATTGGTTGTCATTTCGAACTTCTTCAAGTCCTTTGTAAACCCTATTGGTCTCAAGACGTAAAATGTTCGGTATCGCACTGGAAAAATCTGTAGCGACGTTATTGTTTAGGGTGATAATATCGTCTAAGTAATAAGTATAAGACTATTTTACTGCACATATTGCTATTTTTCTTACGATGCTGTGCGCAGAACGCCAGAAATGTGACTATGTGTTGTTTTAGATATAAGCTTTTAAATTTCTTCATTGGTACTTTGCGCACATTCAAGGACTACAAATAAAAATATACATATTCTTGACAATTGTTAATGCTGCTGAGTGCTTCTCCTACTACTTGTATTATGGAACATTGTTCGCATGTAATGCTGGTTACGCAATACGTTCGGGAGAGTCGATTTTAGTTAAATTCTTATTTGCCAAAAAAAAAATAGTATGGAAAGAGGCGATTACTTAGTAAGAAACACAGTACTTTGCCAGTACTGTATTGGATTAAACCCACTTGTCTCTACATAGTGACAAGTGAATGTAAAAAAATTAGGGATGAGTCTTTTTATTAGGGATCGAAACTCGAATGCTTGAACTATTACCGACTACGAGTACGTAACTCCTGACATTTAGTCCACTGGAATCGCCCCATTTGCTAAATTTAGTATACTGCGATACTATTTAAGACCACTCTTTCGATTGTTATGATTCGATTAAATATTTCATGGAAATCGTGAATTCGAATCCATTATTGTTATGAAATCGCCGTGGTTATGACGATAACAACTTTATAACACATGATATCTATTATCGATATTAACGTACAATTCTGGTATATCTTCGAAACCCAAGGTCCAGTGGCATTCAACATTAAATAGGACCAACTTGCGCTTGTCCCCTTTATGGCAAACAAAAAAAAATTTTGAAATCGGTGAAGAAATAACGAAGTTCTGTGGTAACAAAATAATGCAACCAAACTGAACACCTCCTTTTTTAAATACCGTTAATAGTGCAGCATTTTTTACAAAAGTTTCCATAATTTTATTCGCACAATCTGTCTGCTTCTATCTAATTTGCATTCTTATAATTTAGTAAGATAATTATTTTTAAATATACGAATATTTAAGGATTAATCGGAGAATTATGTAATCATTCTCGTAACCACTGAATCAACAATTCAATTCATAAGAGTTTAAAAAGTTCGTGGAAATACTTTGATTCGAATACAAGCTCATTTCATGGAATTGTATTGGTAAAGCTACAACATTGAATGCATTGGAAATGATTGTTGTGTTTTGCTAAATATGTAAGGTAGTACTAAGTCAGTAGTTGTAATTTTGTTGCGTTTGGGTAGTTCCTACGCTGAAGCAAACCGTGAAAAATAATATGTTTTTAAAAATAAATACTAACAATTAAGCCTTATTATTAACTTTGCAGAAAAGGATGTAAGGTAGAAAAATATAATCTAATATCAGTTGCTATAGTAATGTTTATTAAATTTCGGAAAAAATAAATGTTTTACATTATGATGTTTGACCTATATGTATCTGTAATTTTATCGTATTGCGTATTAACAAATTTCAAAAATGTATAGTAAGGTAAATAAGAAAAGAATACGTGCGAAGCTTCGGGCACGAGCAAGTATTTCTCGTATAAAGATTATTAATTTTTTATGGATTTTCCCTAAAATATTGATTACAGTTTCACTTAAGATGAAGAATGTCCTCACGTGACGATCTACCTAGAAACCACTAACTAGAAACTATAGAACAACACAGACATCTTAGCGTTAACAAAAGACATCGCATATATTTTGTATCGATCGATAATAAATACGTAAAATTTAATTATCAATAAGGCCTAGCATTGCAATTTTTCGTCGCAGTGCTAGGCCAATAACTTTTCCCTAGTATGCTAAAAAAAAATTTTCTGAATGTATAATCGCGCTTTGATATACAAGATATTTTGAAGTAACAAAACATCAAAATATCTTGTTTCAAATTTCGTTTGTGGAACTCAACTTCGACATACGTCCGATATAAAACAATGGCAAATTCAATTGTAAATGATTCACAAAAGGAATTCGTTCATACTCAGCAACATTGCAAAGTCACACAGGCGGTCAACATATTGCGACACTGACGCTTATTAACCTTCAAAAAATTAATACCGAAACATTCAATCTTAATTCTCGTAGGCATCTATATCAGACGTATATAGATTGCTTTTACATTTTTTTTTTATATAAGCTAAGTTTCAATTTAATTTTCGTCTAAATTCTCAGGTATGACTCACGTTTACGAAGAGGTAGACTCAACATTCGCAGAGAAATGTGGCGATATGATGCTTTATTCTACTCAGGTTGGATTTCTCAAAAATCTTGCCGAAGAAATCGTCGCATTAGCCAAAGAAGACAACTGGCTGGAATCATTCGAAACGATCAAGAATGAGAAAAAAGTTGAGGCGGTAATGGAGAATAAAAAGGTTCGTATTATATATTATTGGAACCATTATAACATTTATTAAAATATTTTCAAAGATTAGTATGTCTTTTATCATATCTTCAAATTCCCTTTTTTAATATTCCACAGTTAATCCAATTGTGAGCCTTCACAATACTTTTATTTATTTCATGTATGATATGAACTAATTTGGCCGGTCAATTGCTAAGTGGCAAGTGGCAAAAGCTTTAAAGCTTTACAATTTTTCGTACAGTGACGATCGACCGGCGAATCGCAACAAAATCAAATCGATTTGACTCTGCTACGAATCCCTTTATTCCTTATATCGTTCCTCTCTCATTGGTCTCGCAAAGATACTCCAAGCATTGCCTTTTGCTTGAATTTGACCAGTTTTCACAGTTTCAGAAACATAAGTCATCAATGGCAACACACACTTGTCAAAGACTTTCGTTTTAAGACACTGCAATAGCGTCGTATAAACTAACCCCGGTCAAATGCGGATTAGCAAGACTACGCGTCTTATAATAATGTTGACCAAAAACATTCTGTGAAAAAATGAAGGTCTAAAATTAATTACAGTAGACAATTGTCAGTTATAGTAGTGAAAGCAAAATAAAACATTTCCCTTTTTGTGATTCAAATTATACGACTTTCTTATTATTATTACAGATAATGGACGCCCTAAAGGAAGTGTTCTCCCGAATTCAACCCATCTACCGTGATAAAGATGCAAAGATTTCCCAGGAGAAACGCAAAGCTGCAACTGACGCGTTGAGAGATGGGGAACTCCAGAAAAGTTTAGGCCTGGCAAGTCAGGCCGTGCTGAGATCGCCAATGATAGGTATTAGATTAAGTTAATTAATTCGTATGCTCAGAAAGAACTAGTTCTTATTGTTAGAGAAGCTACTTGACAAGTATTCTACCAGATAACAAAACAATAGTTAATACAAATGATCGTGAATGTGATAAAGAATTTGCACAAAGGTTATCACATCCGGAACCATATAAGCACGAAGAAAAGTCTCATCATTACTTTTTTACATTACATTATCTCCCTGTCCTTTTCCCACTTACGTAGAGTCAGTACAGTATGTACTACCATATCTATGTAGCACCATATCTCCGGGACACATGGTAGTCCATACTGTAACTGATTTTGGCTACAGTTTTTATTGCCGGCCGTCTGCCTGATGCCAACCCTCCCCTGGAATATTTACACTTTATACGATATTAACTGACACATTTTAATTAAAATAGTACAAAATATTGTCTGCTAATAAAAGTTTCAGTTGTATATGTACTCAAACGAGTTAAAAAGGTCGTTACTCTATTTAGTTCAATAATTTATAATTGACAAGTCCTTTTGCTTTAAAATTTTGCAATGTCTAAAATAGCATATAAATTTTAAATGAATCCTAATTAAATGTAATATACTTATAGATGTCGATGAATTAGTAGACGGGGGCGTTTCGCTCGCCCTGGCTCTATGGTTGCGCTCCGAAGTACTCATGCGGTTTAACAGATACAAAGCGGCCCTTGAAGATTTAAAAATGGCCTTAAAAGAACGGATACCGGCTCGAATGCGCAGCCAATATTACTGGAGGTTAGGACATTGCTATAAAGGTATGTAACTAAAAGTAACAATAATTATAAGTTGTATTCAAAGTGCCCTATTTTCAATATTTGATAAAAATTTGTCGCGCAAAAATTAACGGTTTACTAACTAGGCACAATTATCCTATGGCTTAAAGCTTTGACCTTATAGGCAGGACAGGTGTAGGCAGATGCCTTACTAATCTCTAAGAAGGGTAAGAGCAAAATCCAGATAAGAATTAAATTCTATATGTTTTGTACGAGTGTCTTAATTTTAATTCACATGCACAGTCGAGTTCCTTGGCGGTATTCAACTTTAAAAGAGACGATCGTTTAAAAGTTTCCTACGCCTTGAGATGTTGACGCAGAATCAATAACCAATAGGATTGGGCGGAGTTGAGTACCGCTAAGGAATTCGACTGTACATAAGCTAAACGAACTCCAGATCTACTTTTTGGTTTTTTTTAAAGGTGTTGGTGAAGCGACAAGAGCCAAAGTATGCTATGAAATAGCGAGTAGATTGTTAGCAAACGACGAAAAGGCTAAAATTCAAGTGCAGAAAGACATCGAATCACTCGATTATTCTTTGGTACCGAAACAGTCTGAAGGTCAGAAAGGTAAATCGATGGCGCACATTTTTAAATTTAAGATTAAAAAAAACATTAATAACAACATTAAAATATATAAAATTAAAAAAAAAATCCAATATGTGTTACATCACAGCTGCTCGCATATTTTTGAAATATGTGATATACCGTTTTTATGACATTATACATACAAGAGTATTATCGATTGGAAAGAAAAATCTACTGGTGTTAAGTATTGAATAATTATTTGTCACGTTCTTATGGGTTGTTGTCGTTTGACTCTTTAGAAGCGCCCTGTAATTAACTATTTTATAGGTCCTCTGCTATCCGGTGGTGCCAACCAGTCCATGCCGTCGCTATCAAATTTGCTAGAAATAACGGAGGACAAGACGAAGGTAAAAGTAACTCATTGTCGCTTCATAAATTTGAGACTTTAAATTAAAATTTAGCGAAGTCACAAAATCATTAAACATATTTGTAAAAACGAGCTTTAAAAATCATTCAATTTCCTTGAATTTATTACAACTAGAGCTATCGAGTTGTTAATCCTCTTTACTTTTTTATCTTTGCTACCAGCTACAATCAGGATATTATTTTTTATTTTAAACAGATAATTGGTCCTACATTGTTTAGGTTTTCATACACTGGCATACACATAAGTGTTTATGTGTGTGTGCCAGTGTATGAAAACCAGGTGTGTACCTGTGCTACTTAAATATGTTTTGTAATGTATTGTGTATGAAGTGGGTATTTTCGCATTACGTACACACAATGTCAGAGAATAAAAACAGTCCCAAACCAACCGCCGTTTCATTAATACCTTTATATTACATACATGATTAAAGTTTTGATTACTGTTAACTAACCCTTTTTCTGTTTTTATGTATATGTAGGACATTTTAGACATAATCTTTAATGTGTAAAATGTCCTAAGGAATTAATGTGTAAATTTGCGGAGAACAACATAGTGTGTCCTGCTGCTTTTTGAAATGAAGTTAACTAATAATTTTGGCACCTATTATAATTTAACCGAGGAAGCCTCGCCTATACAGGCATACCTCGCAGTATATAGGCATTAAATTAGACTTGTGCGTTCCTCTAGCGAGAGCTCCGCGAACCCTATTTCCACTGCGTTCTTTTCTCCACTCTTTGTCTCACTCTCATTAAAAGCATATTCGTAGTTTTCATATTAAGAACAATATATAAATATTGTTATATGCTACTGCAATATCTAAATCTAAGTAATATATATTTTTTTAAATACTGTTAATAGGTAAAGTAATATTGTATAATTATGAAGACAAAACAATATTATTGGTTTCAGGGTAGATTTGCTGTCGCTAATAAACCAGTTAAAACTGGGAATATACTTTTGATAGACAAACCTTACGCAGCATGTCTTTTTCACAAATATTACGGTACACATTGTCAACATTGCTTTCGGAGGTAAGTGTGCTTCATATCAAGTATATTTTTCCTTTAAAATTTTGAAATTACTGTTTTCCAATTCATTTACAATTATTTGAATTTACTTTTAACTTCTTTTGTTTTAAAATTTATAAACATATTTTTTAGTCAGTATTTTACTAATATGTAATATTTTTCTATAGGTTGGAAGACTGCGAGGAAGTAGCTCCCGTATGGTGTCCAAAATGTTCGGGAGTAGCTTTCTGTAGCATTGAATGCAGGGACACAGCCGTCGCCACTTATCATTCACAAGAATGTCAATTTCTCGGATTATTTATTGGTAAAAATAAAAAACTGAAATTAAATAATATTTTGTATTAAAGCTACATATAATTAGTTTCAACAAAACAATATCTTAGTGTTTCGAATATGTATGAAAGATTAAATGAAAATGGGAAGAATGTTTTAAAACTTAATTAGATAATTGACTTATTCATTTTTCTTGTATAAATGTTGATTTTTACCATTTTAAGGATCAGGCATGTCGGTGCTTAGTCATATAGCTTTACGGATGGTCACTCAAGTTGGTCTCAAAACAAGTCTCGCCATTTACTCTAAATATTTGTCGAGTGAAGAAGAAAACTGTGGGAAAACAAATCCCAGAAAGGCCAAAACAAGGAATAGAAAAGAAAGATTGACTCGATCTAGGATTGGTCTGGCTTTAATAAGCGGCGAAGATATTAGGGAAGAGAAAAATAGTTTGGAAGATAAACAGAATGAATTATTGAACCGAGCAGATCAAATATATAGACTTTGTACACATTCGGGACAAAGAAACGGAGACGATTATTTAAAAAGAATCTTGATAGCAATGTTTCTCACTGAATGCTTAAAAAAAGGTGGCTTTTTTAAGGATAACGAAAATCAACAGCTAGATGCAAGTAAGTCACAATTATGTATATTGTACCATTGTAAACGGTTGGGTAAGGGGTAATTTGTACATGTAAACTGACAGAAACAAATGTAATATTTGAAAGTAACACACTTTGGACTAAAAAAAATTATAACAATAGACAATTTAAATTATTACTCAAATTTTTCACCTTATTTGTTTATTTGATTTCCAGGTGAGCTATCTATCTGCAAGCTCATAATTAACAATCTACAACTACTTCAGTTCAACGCTCATGAGATCTACGAAACGATCCGAGGTGAACACATGTTCACTGCTTCAAAACCTGTGTACATAGCGGTCGGTATATATCCAACGGGCGCTTTGTTCAATCACGAATGCAGTCCCGCGGTGGCAAGGTATCAACACAACACTGTAACATATTCTAATTTGCGTTAAATTTTAAATGTACATTTACCATTATTTAAGTTTAAAGCATTAAAAGATGTAGAGGCTGTTCACAAATCTATATTCATATGAAAGCTTAACGGTTGGATTGTTTGCATATTTCTAGAACGACGATATTAAGCTCCTCGAATATAAGAGAATATAAAAAAATCACGTCGATAGATGACTAATTTTTCTAAACTTTATTAACATTTTGTTATGTTCTTGCGTGAACGATAAACATTTTATAACACTTATTTTTAAAAGTTTCCCGTGGTTAATTATTTGGTAATTTTATAGAACTTTAGACAATTTAGAAATTACGAACTGTGTTTAGTATAGTATTTTGAACAACTCGGACTTCGTAAACTTTACCTGAAATTCATTTCTTGAATGTGTAATAGTTTAAGGTAAGTTACGGATTAATTACATTCGCAAACTAGTACATCATATCACTTTGGAAACTTATTTCATATGCAAATGTATGTCAAAGTTAAACGAACTGTCTGGTATTCAGTCAAGATGTTCAAATTTAGACCGAAAGTTTTCAACTATAAATACTTCAAAAGGAAAACTGAGTAAAACCATCGAGGTGGATCTCTATAATATAGTATTCTGTATAGCGCCGAATGTTTGAGATTTTCAATAAAACCAACAGTGTAGGACATCAGTAGATATCAGTGTAGGCAAGACACATCACTAATAAATAAATGTTAAGTTAAATCATAATATAGGTAAATTTCAAACATTTATTGCCTAATTAATGTAGGTTTTAACGATTTGAAAGAATGTTTTCGTTTGTTTTTTGTAACAGTATAACACAATTATACTTAAAAATAAAAGAAATTAAATTCTGGCTAATAACTTAATTTAGGTCACAATTTAAAAGTGTAAATTACCAATAAAGCCTTATTAAAAGTAAAATAAAATTTACCATATAGAAAAGGTAAAAAAAAAGATAAGAGTAATTCATAAGCTAGATTCTATCACAATACTAAGGGTTGGAAAAATGTTCTACGAATCAGCGATAAACTTTCAGATGCCATCTACAAGGTGTGTCCAACAGTTCTTAACTTAATCATTAATCATATAATATAAATATGTCAATAACTTCGTTTCAGATACTTCGAAGGTTCTAAAATTATTCTCAGAGCTATCCGACCACTTGCGCCAGGAGATATGGTGTCTGAGAATTACGGGCCAAATGTTTTGATTCGTCGCCTCCCAGAGCGGCAGAAATTTCTCGCTTGCAGATACTGGTTTAAATGCGACTGTCCGGCCTGTAAGGAGGACTGGCCAATTCTCAAGCAAATGAAATTTAACGATCCAATCCTAAGGTAAACAGCACTAACTAGTACTATGTCGTTTTTATATTACTTTCAATGTATAACGATTTGCCATTAGTGATGTCTATTATGGTATTATAGTATTATGAAATCTAGAAGTATCCATCAAATCTAGACAGAATGCAAGCAGGCATATCATTTACTCCATCACGGAAAAATAGCTCTGCTTCAATAAATTTACAAGTACCGAAATCCTTTTTACATTTAATCAAAAATTGGAGCAAATGTTCTCTTTATCATTCATGCTCACTTCAACTGACTCTTTTCAAAATCCAAAAAAGTGACGTATTGCAAATTATATACATAGTAATTAATAGTAATTATACATATAGTATTTCGACACTTGTACAAAACAGTATGGTTTTAAGAAGTCATTTGCATGCATATGGACACTACATAATGTTAACATACCTTTTTTTCGTTACAGTTTAATCTTTCGGATATATTAATATACCATTTTATACGTTCCAGATGCCCGAACATGTCGTGTTCCTGGAAATTCAGACCGAATCCAGAAAAAGTACCAGAAAAATGTCCCAAATGTTTTGTCCCTATAGACAAAGATTTAATAACAGTTTTTGTAGAAACGGTTGAAAAGAGTTTAGCCGGATACGAGGTAAGAAATTAAGACTAAATTTCATGTCAGCAGAACTATGTGCACATTCACCGTACATTTTACAATGATAGAAAATAATAATAGGAGATAAATATAGGGGATAGTAGCTAAATCGATGATAGTTTAATTAAATAAGTCATCAGAGAATAAATGAACAGGGTAATATGCTCTTAAAATTTCCATTGTGTAAAATGTATGCCTTATTTAAATAGCGATAAAGCGTATTTTAAATAGATCAATAAAATATTTATTTATTATTAAGCGCCAGAAACAATTTGTCCCATGAAACAAAAGTATTGATATACCGTTATACACAACGCTATGCATTTTTGGAGACTGAGTGAACGTCAGCGTTTGTGCTAGTTGGCACTGTGTTGCAGACGCTGGCGCTTCCTCTTACATTTCATATGACTACAGTAATTCTAGTGGTGTCTTCGTTTTATATAATTTAAAAATAGATTAGTGAATACATTAGTGACTTAATGATGTTATTAATTTATTAACCTCAAAAATACAATAAATTTCGTTCGCCCGGAATTATTTTTAAATTGTGAAAGTTAAGCTTTAAAGAGTTACCGCGTAACTAAGCATAATCAACGTTTTAATTGGTATTCTCTTTGAGTGCCTGAAAACTATACAGCTAACACTGCCCTAACCAGGTAAGCTTCGGACGTTGAATAATTAACGAGAACTGCAGCTGTTTGATTAGTTTTCACTAGAAACCAATTACAAGTGTTATTAGAAAGATATTTATAAGATTTCTAATATCAGAAGTCGTTTGATAACTTACATTATAAATAAACATCAAATTAAAAATCTTGTTTTTCAGCTTTCTCTCGTTTATTGACGTTGACGAGTAACGTGTTAAATAGCGTTTTAACAGTAGTAGAGTCTGCAACAACAACATCTGTTGCATGAATGGCGCTCGACTGGTGAAATACCACGACCTCACAGAAAACAGGCGTGAAGCAGAAGTTTTCTGCGTTTACCTTTCTACCGTTCCCACCCTATTCTAATAAGGAAAGGATATGAAGGGAAGAAGGATTTGACGGGGAATAGGGAACGGGGATAGATAGGAGAAGGTAATGTTCATTTTTCTGTCTATCCCCTTCTCCGTCTATGTAGGCAACATAACTGCAACTCGCAAATGCTTGTTGCAGATGCTCATGGGTAGCCGTCATTAAGTGACCGCTTGCTCGTTTGCTACCTTCATGTATTAAAAAAAATAATGTATAGCTACGCTTGTCAATTTACTCCCTTCCAAAATAAAATAAAAAAAAATATTTATCCTACCATTTCATTCCGTGTCGTGGAGGGACTCAAGGGCTTATTTTTTAAATTAGTTTGTAAATTCTCAAGTTATTATTAAAATCAAATTATAATTTATAGGAAGGTGCAAATTTGATGGATGAAGAGCGACCCGCAGAGGCTACGGATGTGCTGTGCAATGCCGTAGACATGTACTACGAGGTGGGCTGCATGCCGCATCGCGAAACTTTTCTAGCGCAAGAATCGTTGCGTGCCTGTTTCGCCACTGCAGGCAACATGCATATTGTCAATAACACCCAAGAACAGGGTTATCAGTAATTTATAAGTCGCGACACGAAAATAGAACCACATAACTAACAGTTACTACGCAGGTACTCGGTGAAAACATATCAAGACTAACCGATTCCTTCTATAGAAATAGAATATATTCTATAGAATAAATACTTAATATTGATAACTTGACGTTTACTTAACTTTTTATTAATCTTTTCATTCTTGATAAAGATATTTTGATAAGTACATTTGAAAATTGTAGCGTCGATATTTGTCATTTTCAATCGTAGGTACTTAAGAGAAAATAAGTACTAACAGTTACGTTCAGGGTCCTCACCCTGTTGTCGTTTGTCCTCACAAACGAATATAGCGCATGCGTCAAACTCGCGCATGCGCTCACTCGCTTTATCAAGAAAATAGATTTCTGCGCAGGTTTTACTCTCGTGTCTCAAACTATGATATAATGTTGATTTTACTTATTTTAATTTTTTTTTAATATTACATCTAACATTTTTTATTTTGGGGATGAAATAAATAATCATGATTATTTACGTGTTTTCTTTCAATACAATTATTATTCATTGAATATTACTTAATTCAATACGTTTACAACCTCATTGATTTGTTTTTAAATATAAGGTCCTTACATATGAAATTGACGTTTTGTACGGGAGGAATATAAAGTCTTTTTTTTTGTAGAATATATTTAATTAATCAAAGTATGCACCGTTGTTATCTATGCACTTTTGCCATCTCATAGGTAGTTCGTTGATCCCTTTACTAAAACAACCATGGGGGCGAGAAACAATAAGCTCTTTGAAGGCGGTTTGGAGTGCCGCATCGGAGTTTTTCCTTTTAAGAAGTTGTCCAAATTCCGGAAAAAATAGTAATCTGTTGTAGTAAGGTCCGGGGAGTACGGTCGATGTCGCAGACATTCCAATTGTAGCTCATCTAACTTAGTGGTTGTTTGTTGTGCAGTGTAGGGTCTTGCGTTGTCGTGAAGCAGCAGTATCCTAGAGCGATTGACCAATCTCGGTTGTTTAGCAGCTAGTTCTTCCTTCATGGTTTTGCAGGTGCTGGCAATAGATACCTGCCGTAATCGTTTGGCCAGATTTTAGTAAGCTGTAGCGAACGACGTCGGCGCTAGTCGATCAAATACTCACAAGTAACTTTTTCTGAGTCAAGTTTCGTTTAGGGCAGGATTTGGCTGGGTCTCCAGGGTTCAGCCATTGCGACGAGCGCTTCCGATTATCATACAGTATCCACTTTTCATCACAAATAATGATTCGATTTAAAATCCCTTCATTATTGTGTCGGTTGAGCAAAGTAACACAGCAGTCGACGGGTGTTTGCAAGTTCGATTCACTCAATTCATGAGGTACCCATCGTTCAAGTTTTTTTCACTTTCCCGATTTGCTTCAAGTGGATTAATACAGTTTTATCACTTACCCCGAACCCTGCAGCTATCTCTGGAGTGCTTTGTGATGGATCCGCTTCCACTATAGCCTTTAATTCATTATTTTCCACTTTCGTCTCCGGCTATCTACGGGGTTGGTTCTGAAGGTCGAAATTTCCAGAACGAAAACGTTGAAACCAAAAATGTACCGTGCTTTTTTTTTGCGACACCAGCGCAGTACACATCATTAATCCTTCAAGCTGTTTCTGCAGCACTGGTGCCACGGTAGAACTCGTACTCGTAAATATACCGAT
>DWLR01003180.1:0-13973 GCA_018246295.1 Papilio alexanor hazarajatica | reverse complement strand
AAAATTAGAACGACCTCTTTTACGCGGGTCTTTTTATTGACATATTCCCGATACTTTTTACACAGAGTAGTATATATGTATAATTCGAAACAAAACGATTTTATAAATTGTACTTCGTATCACCAAAGTTTACAAATTTTAGACCCCCTATCCCATGAAACAATTTGTCAATAATAACCCTTAATCTTTGTTTTCAGTATTAAAAATCTCGGAAATTTCTTGTAAGGTGTGTAAAAATAAATACCTAATGCTTAATAATACCATATCCAGAACATCCTATATGAGATTCCAGAAAGAATTAAAGTGTTGTTATTCTACGAACCTTATCAATATGTGTGCAATTTCTTATGCCAAATGCGATTGTATAAGCCGAGAAGCTCTCATCTGGTAAGGACAGGTTTTCAGCATCGCTACACAACCATTTTACGTCGACTCCACTTGATTCAACTGTATATCCTTGTCTAGAATAGAAGTCAAATTAATGCAATCAACTAATAGTCCACATCAATAAAACTGCACAGTAAATTTTTCTATTATAAGTTAACTAACTGAAAATATAATTTAACCTCAATAAACAAAGGTTTCATTAAAAGAGGATGATGGAAAATTTAGAATGGTTGTGCTTTGGTTGTTTGAAGTGTCAAAATAAAATTATGTAGCAAAAGATAGTAGTCAAAGTAGTAGAAATTTATATATCTCCAGATGTTATGTTCCATACAAATTCGACTTTCAACAGTGAATCTTGATTTTTGTTATGCCAATGTGTGTATGTGAGAGAAATTAGTGTATTGCTTATTTAGCACAGGCGGTTTTCACATTATTTTTACAGCACAAACTATCATGTTTTAAATTACAAGCTCAAGGATTTTGAATTTGTGCCGCTTGGCTGGAGGATTTTACAAAGTCACCAATTGGTGACTTAAGTGGTTTCACTTAAGGGTCCTAGATACCTAATCTGGAGGCGTGTAACATATTTGTGAGTAGTTATATAACAAGCGCCCGTAACTGACAAGCATGGATACAAAATACAAAGATGTATGGATTTGGAAATAAGAGAGGTGTGTCAGGATCGCACCAAATAAAAACCCATAATCTATGATTTACAGGTGTGAGTATTTATATAAACAAAGGCATGAGTATTTATATAAGTAGTGTTGGCTTACATCCAAGTAAATACCTGTGTAACTCTTTTGTAAATGTCTGTGAAATGTGAGTATATTATGTACAGGGAAGTTGAGGGTGGTACTGGCATCAATTATGCTTATGTTGTTGTCCTTACCTTTGTGCTCGGAGTTTTCCAACATCAAGCATAGCTTGGTTTATATCACAGACAGTGACTGAGCTTTGCTTATTCTCTGGAGTGGGACCCAAATTTTTTAAATAATCTATATACCTAAATGAAATGTCACCTAAAAATAACATCTGAAGATGAAATGATTTTAGGAAAATATTCATACATAAAATGTTTAAAATCTTATAATTAAAATGAGGGTCTTATGAATATAAAGACATATGTACCAACTTTTACAAATCTACAATAGTAATTTATGGAAGTTATTTGAAAAGAATTTTCTCATATAAATTTTACATACCAGTTCCACCAGCAACATCTAGGAGCTTTGTCCCATGCATTGGGGCCAGACGGTGTATGAAGATGTCTTTCCATATTCTATGTATGCCAAGTGACATTGCATCATTCATTACATCATACTTTTCTGCCACTGTTTCAAATACCTCATGGACTGAAAGTAAAATATTTATTTTACTTTGTCCCTTAAGATAAAATAAAAAGCAATTCATGATATGATGAAATTTTTAGACATGTTACATTTTTCTATTCGTTTTATTTTATTACTGTGGTGGGTAACAGTGGACATCCACTGGCAGAAGTGAGGACAAGGAATGACCAAAATACACAGTGGTATACTGGTCATTCCCTTTCAAAGTGCATTTAATTATTTAGTATAGTAACATCACTATGTTACTATACTAAATAATTAAATGCACGTGCATAAATACTAAATAATCAAAGTGTTCTCGCAAAAAAAAACTTTTGGCGAGAACACTTTCTCGCCAAAAGTTTTTTTTTTTCTTGAAAATAAATGAAATATTTCAAATTTTAAGATATATATCTTATAATCAAGTAAAAAGTAATTGACCTTTTTTCCATTTGTCGTCTTCGTTTACTGTTTTAAAACCAAAATGAGTTTGTTTACTTTTATCGGAATCCTCATCACTTGAATTAGTTTTCGTTTTAGTACTCAACTGTCTTATTCTACACGAACTATGAGTTGATTTCTGTATTTTTAACAATCTGAATGTTGTTCTTGTTACAAAAGACATTTTTTCTATCTTCTAATTATTCTTAATTTTATAGGAAACCCTTGTATCAGTCAGCTGATTGTCAAATTCTAATTATTTAAATACTGAAAATGTTGCAAGGTTAAAATATTGTAATTTGCATTGCAATTACATGTCTTTTTTTCCCATACATATAAATAGTAGAAAACTAATGGCGTCGTTGTATCATAATCGATCATACTACGATTTTTGAAAAATATGACACTAATGAAAGTAAAAAACTTACAGCTAAAAAGGAGGACAAAAGAAACTCAAAAAAACCAAAATGTCGTGGCAAGAGCAAGATGATTCAAAATTCATTTTTTTTAATTCTTTGTTCAAAACAAAAGCGCATATCACTTGTTTTTTATCATTCCAAAATCTTAGCTAAGCTTCGGGTACAGTAAAAGAAGGTAGATAATGAAAAATAAAAATGAATTTACATCACGTAATAAGTACAAACGTTTAAAATTTGAAAATTGCAAAAATAATGTCTACAAAAGGTGAATGTTAGCAATATATAAATTTCATAGACTTGAGTTCATGCGAACTATTAGAAATTTTAATAATAAAAAAACTTTTGCAATATATCCACATTAATAAAGACTAAAATAAAGATTTATATAAAAACTCTATAGGCATAAACATACGTAATTCATTCTTTTAATTTCTTGTAAAATCTAAGTATATTATAGAAAAAGTAAATCACTATCAACAATGCTTCAACTGGGACTGTGTCATTGCATGTGTTATAATGGTTCTCTTGTCAGAACAGAGGAGCTATATGAAAATGTATTTCTATAGGATATGACAAGATGAAGGATTTTTGCAGTCAACATGGATTATAGACGTTTAGTAGGTAAATGGTTGAATGTAATTCATCCAATGTTTGGTGCAATTTGAATCCAAGAACATTTTTATTCTAAAGTTTTTTGTATACTTATAAACATAAATTACTTAACATTATTGTCCCATATATGAATAAATTTTTCGATATTTATTCATTTATATCTAAATAACATTTATGTTTCATTTATATCTAAATAACTATTATGATATTTGGAACCTTTAAGCTTGGTGAAAATCAAAATTACCAAACCCTGTTTCTATTAATCTTAGACATAGGTAACAAATTTAAATTTCATTAATCTTATAAATATTGATATTCATATTATAATTGATGCAGATTCGATATTGACCATTGCATGTACACTATTCTAGTATAGTAGACAAGCCATCTGTGATGAAATAGATTATCAGGTAATTATTTCAATACCTTTTATATGAAAATGATGCAGACTTTAATTTCAATTCAATTATGTTGTATATATATAAGTGTGAATTTATATTTTTGTAGCTACTTTTCCATTGGGTAAACTTTTCATAATTGTCCTTGTACCAAGATAATCATTAAGGGTAAAAGAGTGAGATTAAGAACAATACCACCTAGTTAAAAAAAACATTAGCTAACATACAGCTTTGTAAAAGTATTAGTTAGTTGGCTTCTTTTACTATATGAGGAAAAAAATAAATATGTTACCTAAAGGTATGCAAACGATTAGAAAGCCGGTTCGCGAATGCGGAAGAAGCTGAAATTTGTGTAGAGAAAAAGAATTGAGTGTGGCAAAGCTAATTTTTCATGTACAGATAAAAGGTCCAGACGTTGTTCTGGTTGACCCTTCGTTGCTGGTATGCGACTTGTGCAAGCATAACAAGATGAAAGCAGAGTTTAGGTATTTTTGCTGTGTTACTATTTACCTTAATTTTTTTATCATGTAGTAGGTATATGTTCTTTCCCTTTGGTTCGTCCTTTTCGTTCTTTTCCTTAAATGTGCGAGACGCAGATGAGATTTCCCTTTTTATCGTATTGTTTCTAGTCTAAACACAACAGAAATATTTTAAATTCAGTCTAGGCTTTCTTGCAAAATATAATTTGTCCCGGCATCGTCTGTAAATACCGGCAAGTCTCGTCTCTGTCACTTTCTTTTGTTCTGCATCCTTACATCATCCCTCTCTCTCTTGTAACGAAACTTGTGCTTAATTTTGTTCCCGATTTTCGTCCACGATTCGATTTAAGAGATATCGCAGAATTCGTAAAAAAGCAAAAGATAATTTAATGCAAATTGTAGTTTGTGTGGCCTTTCCAGACGTGCGTTAGGTGATAGATACAGGGATCATTACTCGGTGGTGGTGGGTCACAGCGGGAATAAGGTGTTGTACCGAGATCCGGCGTTAAGCGCTCATCTTTGTGCCACGTTTGCACGCCGCACGACGAGCTCCCGGCACTGACTTTGATGTTATACTTATTTGTAAAGACTAGGTGTTTATTAAAGTATACTTTTTTAGAGATTTCTTTTTATTTCTTCGTCTTAATCAGAGCAGAGGTCAGTTTCGCATTATTTCTATGATTTTTTATTTATTTTTAAACGGCGAGATTTATTAAGCAACAACTTTATTGACAATCGATATTTGTATCAAAACATTAATTAATTAACAGCAAAACTATTTTCCTGAGCTTAAAACCTACAATATTAATATGAGTTTGAAATACCTTAGTTGTAATTACAACTGGCAATACAGTACAGTAAACTTGGCATTATTCACAGTTCGAACTGGTTCAAACACACGATTTGTATATTCAGGTAAATATTGAAGCGAACAAAAATTAATCAGATTGACTTCGGTATGCTATTGTATCTGACGCCAAAAAAACAAAGAAATAAAATATATAAGTAAAAATGTACTTAACTCATTTTGGAATATATGGAGTACATAAATAAATTAATACAACATAGGAAAAACCAACTAGTTTCAATCTCGCCTGTTAAGCTATAACTATATAAAGTCATCGAGTTTCTACCGTTATTCTTTGTTCGAGTTATAATTAACATATATTGTGTAATATAATACATCATTTACTTTTGCATTAAGTCTAGTCTACCTATGACATGTTACCGAATTATTTGCACTCGATTAAATAACGAAATAATTAATATAAATATTAATATAATAAAATATTAATACGTGAATTAAAATTTCGTTAAAGACAATGGTTTTCGAAAAATATTGCAGTTTTGGTCGGGGAATCCCCGTTTGACGTTCACCATATTATTTTTTCGTTTATAAGACTCTTATTGCCTACGTCATAAAACACATTACACCATACTCTACTGATTTGTCTGTTGGTTTACTAACACAACTAGGAAATACACAAAAAATCACAACTGTGTATTTGGATTTTACGACAAACATCCGTGTGACATAATAATTATATAAAAATTGCCATAGATAAAAAGTTTGCAACTATTGTAGTTGCATAGGTTATTAGGTACTATTAAATCTTCGTGGAGTACCTATTTCAAAAGATAAAAATAGTATATCTTATGGTGCTTTTGCATAATGTATCTTTTTAATGAGGAAAAATTTATTAGCTTTTTTAACCATATATAAAATTTACCAAAACTTTGTGTTGATATAAATTATTTACATGATAAACTATAATAAAATATTGCCAATAAGAAATATATTTTAGTGGTAAATGTGTTTAGTGTTTTAGAACTGTATCTCGTAATATTTTAGTGCGAATCATCTTGCCTATGTCATAACAATCTTTAGATGCAATCTCTAATAGATAATTTGAACTAAACGCTAAATGTTCTTACAGTAGTATTTGACTGGTTGAGAGGGAGTGAGAGTTGGTGAATGTTACTAAGAAAAGTATCTTTTCAGAGAAAGCCTACAAATGATAGGTAATTAATACGTAATACTGTTAGAATCTACCTTTTTATCATTTTATAAATCATCTTGTAAGCAGTTAAATAATTGAAAACACTGTAAACCATAAAATGTGGTGATAATGCGAATCAGATTTGTTATCAATCAGAATACAGTAAGGTATTAAATATTTTATAGTAGGTATAAGGATTCAAAAGAGCAGTTGTATTAACATCATACGGTCCATTAGAGTCCAATATACACAATACCAGCGGAGCTGCATTTCTGGCCTTTTCTTTACCTTACTTCTGACAAGACGAGAGAAGTTTAGTGCTCTTTTACCAATGACTTCTTATATATAATGAATCAACTTGATATTGACCGGGCTTAGGTAATAGCTGTTGACAGCTGCAAAAGTTTTTTTTAATTGCGCAAGAGGACTTTGTAACTAATGCTCTGTTTTCTCGGTTTTAAATTAGACGCGTCTTTCTATATCCTGGGAAAAGCAGATGTATTGTTATTCTACAAGTTATTTGAACAAGACATAAATATAAAGCTTCCATCAGCCTACGCAATTCGAAGAGAATTAACAATTAAGAATTTTTCTTCTATCCTTATTCACGACCATTCCTCTATAAATACAAATAAATTATTCTATCTTTTCGGAAAATCTTATCTTTTAATACTGTAACCGCTGGCAACTATAAATATTATGATATCCGCGTTTTCATTGAAAATAAAAATAATAATGACGATGGAGTAGATACAGTCAAAGAGAGATGGGATATACTAAGTAGATTGCGTACTTAGTATTTCGAGTACGAGTATTTGCAAATATCCGTTCTAAATACTAGAAGTATTTAGGAGAATTGATTATATGTGATGGTAGGCGACGAAAAATGATTTAACATCTCATCATACTGGGCAGCGAAAACAAAAATATTTGGAGAATAGTAGGACGAACAACGTTGAAAAAAAAACAAAGAACTTAACGTAGCGTATTCCAATTAAATTCGATTTCATTTCGCAAATATCTTCGTCAAACTCTTATTTTCGTGTACAACGAATGTCCGAGTATGAAAATACGCAAATTAATCTCGCAGTATTAAAGCTTACCAATGACTATTAGAGTACGAAGGCATACAAGTCTTACAGTATTAAATACTTATAGACTACAAAATAATTCCAGAGTGTTACATACTTATAGAGTACGAAATAGTTATAGAGTGCAAAATTCTTACAGAGTACGAGGTACTTATAGTTCGTTTGGTTCTATGATACTCAGTATTTAGGAGTATCGACTGTTAACCTAGTATCAAAACCTGTTCCAGTATATACATCCATCTCTACAGCCAAGAACGCTATTGGCTGGCGGAGCCCCATCTCAACACGGGTTAAAAGTAAGTCGCTTATTTTGTGTAAAATATGCCCATTTAGTCAGTCATATTGACTGACTAAAGGGTCGTTTGATTCTACAAAATAATTGATAGTATATTTTGTAGTACCAAAGTTCTGATTAAGCAAGTTTTTTTTTGTGATTCCACATTTTGGTAAGTATTTTTTAATGTTTATGTTAATATTAAGATCAAATCTTGTAGAATTTAGTTTTTCAGCTTATTAGTCAATACCCATTCTTTGTGTTTTTAACCGACTTCAATAAAAGGCGGAGGTTCTCAATTCGTTTGTGTTTTTGTTTGTTACCTCAGAACTTCTTCATTTAGGAACCTATTTAAAAAAACATATTTAAAAGGAGAGAGAGACATCAGGGGACATTTACAAGGTTCCCAATTAATAAAAAATATCATTGAACCTTGGGTTACGAAGATCTACTGAAAATTGATATATTAATAGACTTAAGACAAGCCCTGTTTGGGTTCTGTGGATTTGTAACGGGACATAGCGTGGCTATAAGTGATTTATGACTTAGATAAAAAAAATCAAAAGGAGACATCAGGGGACATTAGAAAGGGTCCCATTTCATATAAAATGTCATTGAACCTTGGTTTCCGAAAATATACTGAAAATTTATATGTTGATAGATTTAAGACAAGACCTGTTTGGGTTTAATGTTTTTAATGGGACGTAGCGTGTCTATAAATGACTCAATGATTTAGATACAATTACTTGCGGGTTCGTAGACTGTTAGGATGGGGGCCCAAATCGACCTGCTAAACGATCCCGGGGAAGACGACAGCATGGCGAAATCCTGAGTTGTCGTAGAAACGTGTACTGTAAAAGTGTAAGGGCAGCGCCTGCCCTGTGTATTATAACCTTAATTCACATAATTGTGCCTAACCTACAAAAGCTTGGCGAGATAGTTGAAGATTAGCATGTAATTATCTCTGTCTACGTGAGCTATGTTAAAAATTAAGAGATTATATTAGAACAAGTCATATTATTTTATAAAGTTTATTTAATGGTAGATTACCGATCATTGTGATGATCAATAGTGGAGGCCTACGTCCAGCAGTGGACAACCATAGGCTGATGATGGTGATTATATTAAATATGATATATACCTCAAAGAAACAAATGTAAATTCAATCACGTCACCTCTGCTATTGACGTACTGTGCCACAAATTATTTAGCGTCTTACCTACATCAGTTGGTTCTTATCAAAAAAAAAAAAATAAGATACGCTATCAAAAACAACGTCGGTGTACCGCAATCTGTTTGCATTCAGTTTTGTTTAATACATCTAAAAGGAGCGTTTGTTTATGAATTATTAAAACATCAGGTGAGATGTCTTTTAATTTGCCATGTACATATGTGTTTAGTCTTTAAAAAGCAGATAGTAGTTACGGGTTGATGATTGCCTTAAAATATATGAATAATTTAAAGTTTTTAATTACGTCTAGTATTCATTTTTAGAATCAATTACTTTCATATTCTATGCATAGTGTCAACAGATCGTTTTACTTTGACAAAAACTACTAAATGTAGATTTTTTTTGTAAACTACCAGATTAAACCAATGTTCCCTTATTTTCTATTGTTTATAAATACTTCTAATTCTACTTCTTGAAAATGTAGCTTTCTACGTTCTTTCTTTTTTTTATTATCAAAGATGAAAGATTGATTAAAATCAGTATACTATTTCAGCAACAAAAATAAACAAATCTTTTCTCTCGATTGTTATCTACACGAGGAATTTATTAATAGTACCTTAATTAATAATTAAATTAAACTACTTGCTCTTGTTGATGTTATTATAGTGGTTCTATGATAGCGGATGTTTTGTCGTATTACATATACGTTTCATCTGATTTTTCATCTGTGAATATTTGGAGCCAATCTTTGCAGAATTATTATGTTGGTATCCTGTTTTTCTGTATATTCTTTTATCGTTATTTTATGAGACATTTTCGTAAGGTTTATTACAGTTTATTGTTTTTTGTATTATGAAGTTTGAATTTATTAACAGATCCTATTTAATATGTCGTATTCACAAAGTCCGATCTATGTGTTTACATACATAGACGTGGATAATATTGGCAAATAATAATTTCGTAGTGTTCTTCTTCTTTGTAAAATTGTTAAATGATCTCAAGCGGAGCTAATAAAGAGCTGCAGTTATCAGGGACCGTACAAAAATCCTGGGTTTGACCCATTACGTAAACCTAAACATTTCTAAACCAGTTATTAAAATTGAATCCGCAATTTATCATTTTATTAATCATTAAACATTGTCAGCGCTAGATAAGGTTATCAGGGTGTGTCGAAAGTTTGGATTTGCCTGTCGCTCACTACATCATAGCATCAATTATTTATTTCGATAAATTCTCATTTAGTAAGTAGCCCAAGCCCATTTTGGTGTCGATGGCTCCTCTATATATTTTTATACACAATATTTCAATCTATGTTTCATCCCTTTATGAGGATTTTTTATTAGAAGCTGGCACGAGCAAGCGATCACCGAAGCGACCATTATCCATAGACGTTTGCGACAAACATTTTCGAGTCGATTTTCTAAACACACAATATTTAACTTACCAATATTACCCTTTCTTCGAGTTAGGGATTGTTTTAAGCCGAATGTCAAATTTCGTATTACAGTTTGTACTATGATATCTATTAATTTTTTTTAATAATAACCTCAATCAACTAATCGAGCACAATAAGATGAGATAAGAATCCGATGACGTGACAGCGGCTTGAATTGTTTACAAAAACTTAACGTGAAGTAATCATATAACGAGACTAATAAACTGTCCACTGTAAGCTGTTTTGTAGACAGCACATTATTTTATTAGTTTGCTGTACTAACATCTTAATTTCTTGGTTTTATAATTTCTGTTGTTAAAAATAGAACAAGCCAAAAAGTTAATTAATCTCAAAAAGGACAGAATTAAACAAATACAGAAAGCCGAAACAAATTATTATTAATCACCTAAATCCTGAATAACTGCAAGTTATATTGAAACACGACTCGAAAGTTTAGAATTAAATGTATGATTTAACAAAGATTACGACGAAATCCTGTCACTGATTCTTCGGGGATAAAGAATAGCTGTCGAATATTTTAATTTAAACAAATATGAACTGATAGAAGATCTTTTTATCAGTTACAAGATAAACGTTTTGAATTCCTATTTTGTTTGCTTTATTTTTCTTAAAGTACGAGTAAATGTTTTTAATGGTAACAGCTTTATTTCTTTGTTCTATGGCAGTCAAACGCTATGTCGAAACGTACGGTGCTGAATGACGTGTACAAGGGACTGGTGGAATCCATGTCG
Organism: Papilio alexanor hazarajatica; assembly: GCA_018246295.1. NCBI lineage: Eukaryota > Metazoa > Arthropoda > Insecta > Lepidoptera > Papilionidae > Papilio > Papilio alexanor. The sequence goes on along the minus strand of DWLR01003180.1, from coordinate 3,183 downwards.
ATACCCGCCGAGCTGCATCAAAGGGATGGCAAGAAGTATGCCAGCTTTGGCACAGTAGTGCCCATACACTGCTGCACGCCTGCGGAGGTAACCATGAACAAATAAACGACAATCTTGTATCGTTCACTGACAAAGAAAGAAGCGCCTGGTTAACAAGACAAAATGAAATGAAAGTGAGTAGCAGTGTTGGTAGGGGAGATCCTAGACGATCTTATATCAACCAGATTAGTATCCATAACCGACAAGTTTGTATGCGTAGACGTATGAATGAAGTAGATAAGAGAAAATTATGACAAATGGAAATTCGTAATCGCCGCCTACCTTTGACGTTGCAAGCGCAAGTGATTTATTTATTTTTAAATAGAACGGTTAATAATTTTAAAGCGTAATATAAGTTTTTATTGAAATAGAAGAATTTGTCAAACAAGCTAGCGGTACAAATTATATTAAGCAACCACTACCCATAGACATTATCAAGTAAATGAGTCGCGACTGCTTTGCCTTTAATGGAAAGGTGAGGGGATCAACAGAAAAAGGATATTTGCTTTTTTCATTTATCCCTCCCCCATCAAATCTTCTTGCTCAATCTATCCTTTCCTTCTCCTCTTCTAGACCTCCTAGTAATTAGTTGACATTAAAGAACAATTTTATAGTTGGCATGTTAAGAAATACTTTGTACATATTATAAACTGTGTGATTCCAGATAAACGAGCGCGCGAATATTACGCATCATTACTGCGACGTATTTACTGAAGATTTACTAGCGCCACTCGGCGAGCTTGCGTACGTACGTCTTGATGAGAACACTGCTGAAAAGGTATACTTTTTTATCTAAATATATACCGAAAGAACCGAAACCTATTTTTAGCTATATTTTTAATCACTATCTCTCTCGCCACACTGAACTCGGATGCCTATTGTGTATACAGTGTCGTTTACTACATAACCTGTGTTTTACTTAAAAACAAGAAGAATTTCAAATGCAAATTAACAAAAATCTAAGAGAACCTACTGCCAGATATAGAACAACAATAGATGATGTATTTATTAGATATCTTAATAATGTCATGTCCAATACTTTTGTAACAAACTTCAGTTATCATCGACCAATTGTCACAGTAATAACGTCACAGGCAACATCGAATATAACTATTACTGAAGTCAATGATTAAAACAATTGAGTAGTCGCAATTTGAAATAAATATTTGAATTTTTACTTTTTGTATTTATTAAAAATAAACGTTTATTAAAGAGTCATCATTTTCTGAAGAAGAAAAAAAAAATCGTAAAATTTTATTATTTCATTATTCCCTATTTAGTTCCTGTTGTAATCTGTTATTTTATGCATATTAATTGTACAAAATAAATTCATCGTTTCACATCTGCCAGGCGTCTCGTGACAGCTCACAATTTTTTTAAGTGTTAAAAGCAAAAACAGCTGCTAAATAAGTTGTTAAATTATTTGTTTGACCACAAATTATTAAGACCAGATGTTAAGTGGCGATGTGATTAAAAGCAGAAATCCATTAGTAAAGCATTAGCTACAGTCTTCTCTTAAAGGTATTCATATAGGGATGGAAACCTGACGCTGGCAGCTTTTACTAACTCTACTGTACGTACAGTGATCGTAAAATCATATCTATGTTGTTAACATATGCTATATATATATATATATTTATCCGACCTGATATAATCATATAATCTTTTCAGGTATTCATTAACCGTAGCAAGCGTGTCCTGATGGTATCTAGTGATGGTCGCTTGGCGCAGTGGCGATGCGCGCCTACTTTCGAGTCCTCCAATCACTACATCGCTGGCACACCAATCGTTAACAAAGAGGGTGCCATAGTTTCGGTTGTCACTGCGAAAAGGGGAAACCATTACGCTGTTTCGAATTTTGAGGTAAGATACTTTTTCCTTTCGTTTTTCTTACGTATCCAAACTCTTGTCAGCTCGTTGATAAAATTTATAAATTTCATTTAGGTTTAATTAACTTCGATAGTTTAATCTTGATTGTGATTCCAGGGTGAAGGGGGCTATTTTGAAACACCTCTTCCATGGGAAATAGTTCACCCGATGCAAGGAGAAGTTATTTATGGAAAACAAACGTTTTCTTCGCGCGACGAGTTAAGGCGCCATCTTGCGAATTTATCACCGGCTGAGGTGACGTCCGACCTACCTGTGCGACCTGTGTTGTTAACGGGAGTGCCGCCAAGATTAACCTTGATCACGCATAATGAGCGACAACTCGCTCATTATTATCTTTATGGAGTCCACGCCTCAGACGTTCAATATTTATAGAGAACATTACGAGAGCCAATGACATCATTATTATTACTACCCAATTGACAGCAAAGAAAAACAATTTCGCTTGTCACTAAAAAGCTTTCAAAGATTAAAATTAAATTAATAGTAACGCAAACAATTATTTTTATAGATTTCTAATTCGATTCCTCGTGACAATCGGGTTTTGGTTCGCCGATTACATCACTATCAATTCAAATTTAGTGTTTTTTGTGCTATTTTATAATGTCATATTAAATAAATAACATATATATTTTCCCAAGGAGGGTTGGCGTCAGGCAGACGGCCGGCCGTAAAACTATAGCGAAAACCAGTTGCAGTGTGGACTACAATAGAGTCCAGGGGAAAAGTAGTACATACTGTGCCGACCCTACGCAAGTGGGAAAAGGGCAGGGAGATGATGACGATTACATCACTATCACGTATCACTAGTACGTCAGTGAGAATTGTCAAAACGAACGATTAAATGACAGTGCTTAGTTGACTAGTAAGAAATGACGAATAAGTGAACTCTAAGATTATGCTCATCAGATAGAAATAAATCACCCTGTTGTTAAAAAAATAAATTTTGTAATCGGTTTTTTGTTACAAACCTATTCTGTGATACAATTCCGTAGTTTTAAATAAATATCACAATCTTGTATTTTTATTATTTTTAAGCTCGAAGCAGACAAACGAGTTTGTGGCTCAACTTATTATAAAATGTCGAACTCCACATTATTTCGGAAAAATATTGAAAGCGATTCACGTCACAACATCACTACGATAACTGTTGCATTTCTACAATGTGTGATAATTGCAGTTTGGTGGCGTTGGCATGGAGTGCTAAGCCACCATTACGTTCCATACAGTAAGGGCGACGGTTACTCGTAGTTGAGG
>DWLR01003179.1:0-13976 GCA_018246295.1 Papilio alexanor hazarajatica | reverse complement strand
ATCTACTAACGTATCTTTTGTATCCGATTATTATTATCCTAAAAGAATATCGTAATCGCATATTCATCAAATAAACTAAGCCAAAACGATATCGTCTTATATAATCGCTGCGATAGACGAAAACAAAACGATATAACATCGTATCGACAATAAACAGTCCGTTTTAAGCAGGAAATAACAAAAGTAATTTGTAAGGCATGACTTAATCCAGATCCGGGCAAAGGTTTACAAGGCATTACGCGGATAGGCCGCTCTCTGGTTATTGTTATGCAATATTATGGTAATTTTCCTGACAATAATACCTATTGTTGAATTTTCGTGGGACCTTGCTCTAAGGAGGTTGAGTTACAATCGGGTTTTTCCCCTTTTTTTCTTTCACTTCGCAAATGGTGGGCATAGCTCTAAACAGAGAAAGATAAAACATCTTTTATGCATGCAACACGGAGGGGAATTGTTCGATATTTTTCTGGTATTTTTTATTTTCACATCTGGCCTGTTCTGGATTTTTGATGCTAGGCTATATAGTATTACCATATTTAAAACGTAACAAGGTCATAAATATATATTTACTTTTTGTCATTCATTATCAAAATCATAGCAAATTTACACTTTTGTGTGTTTTATTGTGGTTTATTTTGTCATAATAATTTTATCAATTTCTTAACATAACTTTGATAGTACAATAATTTTATTTGTAAGTCATTTATCAACATACCATCATACCATCAAACACAAATTGGTCAATTGGTAATTGGGTAAAAATAACAAAGTTTTGAGGCAACAAACATTGAAAATACAATCTAATTGAGAATCTACTCTTTTTTTAAAGTCGGTTAAAAAGAGTGTCTTTTCCACTTCTGGAAATGCCTTCCACGTATTTTTCTATAGAAATGTAAAGACAAGTTATGTCGGACTAAAACCCCACGGTGGTTGTCTACAGCGTTAGCGAAGGGTCACGGGATTTCCGTTTCCAACGCAACCGCGGCAAAAATGTCCATGGATCAGTCTTTTAGTCACGTATCATGAAGAAAACAAACGGCCTCTATGTGTTTGAATAGAAGATTAAAGAATAAACCACCCATAGGCACTTGGGGCACTAATTAATATTGAATGATTAGTTTAGTGGCGGCGCGCGGTCCACTTTATTGCTATTATTCGATTGTGGAAATATTTACTTACCAAAGAATGTGTGTCTTACGCTGGGTAAAATTAAAGAGGTTTATTGAGCAAAGGGACATATGAGAACTAGTTCCATATACTTAAATGTTTTATGAAATTTATTGTGTAGATTATATAAGCGTGAATATTCTGTACGACTGAATAGTAAGAGTATTTCTAAAGAGGCGATAGATAGTAATTTCATATCGACATAAACATCTATCCGTTGAAAGCAATATTATCAACATACTGTCCAAGGCGTCAACATAATAGAATTAAAAGATTTTCTTAAGGTAAGTAAGCGGCTTCCGAGCAAACAGCTCGCCTAATGTTGAGTGCATAACTCAATTACCAGAACAATCTGAAGAGTTAGAGATCCATTAAGTCATTGGTGGATCGTGAGATCTAAGGAGCTCAGCCGCCCGTTGCCTTAACCATCAAAATTCTCCTGTGACAAATTTCAAAGTGAACTTAATAATATTCTAATCTATTTTTAAATCAGCATTTCATTATCTTGCTCTGATTTGGACTACATCAAATTATGTGCGCTTTTTGTTTTGAGTTGCTAAAACCTACCCACACAAGGAACAATCTCCCTCCCTAAATTGCAACAGGGCAATGGAAGATCGCTTGCAAACTGTGAGAAATTGTACTTGTTATATTTGTATCTCCCTCTAGTCGATACACCATCTCAATCCTTAAATACTTTCCCTTCACTATCTACTTTATTGCTTTCGTATTGTAATTTCTTTCAAATCTAATCAACAATTCGTAAAGAAATAATTGATGTTACACACACTTTATACGCACGTCGCTCTTTTGTTAAATATTCAATTTTAATTTTCTCTGAGCTTTGCAACTCGACTGGTTTGTACACAAACTAATTGAAAATTGTCAACAGCTATCGATCGCTGCATGCCTAGTGCATACAGTTTACTATAAATTTAAATTAAAATTTTTAGCTAATCTGCAAATCTCCGTATCCCAATAAAAGTAATTTTTCATGAAAAGCATTTGGAAAACAGGATTAGGTATATAGGATTGTACCCAAAACTAAAATCCTCTCTAAATATAACAGATTTCGTTGTTTTATAAGTAAGTTTACAGCACAAGAGGATTTCAAAGTAAAATTCAAAGTTCAAAAATGAAATGCTTTTACAAATGTTAGTACTTGAAAATAAGCTCTTAAAAATTTAAAAAAAACACAGTAGCAGTAACTTTGTGTCATCCCTATGGGCAGGAGGACAGATTGGTAAGGCCTTATTGCCTTTTATTGATACTCTATCGACGGAGATTACGTCGGTCTAATTAAATCTTCCGCTACGTGCCTTGGGAGTGGACGTCCTTGATGATCAAATGAAGCAATCTTGAAAGGAAATGATGTAAAAGATTTTTTAAAGCAAGAAATAAATTTCGGTTTAGAAAAAAGTGTTCATTTCATTTCTTTAAAAAAAAACTTTAACATAATTTCCTCTCAAGGTTGTTGTCATTTGATTACCAAGGATGTCCTTCTTAAATTCTATCGTTTTCTCTATGTGTTATTGTTGTAGCAAATATAAAATGTATTTAAAGAAGCTTAAATTTTCGATGTATAATTGCTGATGCATTATTAGCAGGCGCCGATACATTTTTATAATCCATTTTTTTCAGATTTTGTAGTTCTTATTTGATGTATAACTTGTTATTTTAACATACAGCTGATTCATTACTTATTTTTATAGTAAATTTGTTCTTTTCGGTTTTGCACAACGTCTGTATCCTTGAAAAGCATAAAATAACGGTATCCGGTCGCATACGAATAAAAGCGACATGTCTCATAACAAGTTTACAAAAGTCCATAAAAGTTTCCTACCCTACCATAACTTCCTCAACAACACTAACTTTTAACTCGATTTTAGATTTCTCGACATTAATTAGAAATTTTTAACAAGCTCTCAACTATATAATGACAAATATGTATGTTTTACCATATTAACGGCTCCACGCCGTCTGTCTGTTTCTCGACGGCTACTGAACGGATTTCATAAGCTTCTCACCAAATTCATGTAAAGGGGTGAGGTCCATACATTTTGTGTAAATTATCAATAGGCAGGTACAACATTCGAAAGATATAATTTTTTGCATATACAGCGTATATAATATATTTAATATTACACGTGCGAGGCCGCGGCGAATCGACAGTAAGTAAAAACAAAAATGTTTGACGTAAATAAATACCAAGTAAAAAAAAGATACTTTTAATATATCACTGGAATAATAAACGTAATATAGTAGTCTATACAACTAATAGTAATATACCTTGCTATAAAATAATAATAAAGTAACAACAGGCGTGGGGAAAAATGTTTCATTAAGAAGCCACGGATCCGACCTCATAAAATATTATTAGAATTATTGAAGAGAAGCCCGACATCAGGTAACCGCATTAAATTGACTAATTCAATTAATTATGAACTCTACTGATGTCAAATTAAAATCGAATATTACTCAACGATATAAGTTAAATTAAGTTTAAAAAAAATTATTACTTCGGAGTTTCATTTCGGTTTGTTATTTGTTTTAGCATTCGGTCTAAGTGATTGATAAAAATTTGAAAAAATATACAAGAAATAATACCTAAAATTTGTCATTTTATTTTGCGACTGCTTCCACTTTTTCCTTCCACCCCATACTACACATTATATATACATATATAAGCCTATTTGTTAAGTAGCCTGGTACAGTTTTGTGTCTTAAAACTAGTTTCACATATAGAGTATGGAAATAAAACGCCACGACTTTTAACATAAAACGAACATTTTATATTATTCAATAAAACCATTTTACGGAGCACTAAAAAGCACATTTATCTTAAAAGCATTATGAAGTTGCTATAACCTCTAGATTATAACATACTCAACAAACAACGTTAAGTCAATTTTACAATAAACTATATATATAGATAACGGATTTCCATGTGCCGTATGCCGCGATCCTGGTACATCTCTCTCGCCTCTTGCACATTCATACATCTACGGATGCATCCTTGTCAGTAACGTGTGCTCTCAATACCGCCCTTCTTTAACATGTCATATTTCTTTCCCTTATATACTATATGATACTTACATATAAGACGTGGCACGTCACGAGGCCCGCCGTCACGACCGCCTGCCGAACCACGGCGGCTGGCTAGCGTCATATAAATGTGAACTCTTTACTTATTCGGTGACTTTTAACAGTGTTAAAGAAATTTAAATTAATACAATTATTATTTGCTTTTTAAAAGCTTTTTCTTTCACATTTTTTAATTTAATTTAAAAATTACTACATTATTTGTTTCTTGTTCAATAATTTCTTTGGTTTACTGATGACCCATAATTAATTAATTACCAATACATTTGCACTAGTATTTAATCACTTCAAATTAAAAACCATAAATATACCATTGTAAAAACGCTATCGTCTGTCACTTTCGCGTTACCATCGTTTAGTATAGCCGCAGTTGGCGAGTGTCCAAGTCGAGTGACCGTCGCGGCGTATTATTTACACCGTCGTGTTACCGTCGCTTTACAAACGCTGGTCATAACTAATTTGGATACGATCGTACCAGGAAACTGGGTTTATAGTGTATGGAGTCAAGGTTATGGCAGATAACCAGCTTCGTTTACGACCGATTTCCGCACAGAAACTGCCATAGTTTTGTTAACGTTTTATGTTCGATGCTGACAAGATCACGTCACAAGCTAGAGTAATTTGTTGAGTATCAAATTTAATTAGTGTTTGAATTTTTTATAAGGTATATTGTTTACAAAGTTGAATGTTGTTATGTATCTTTATTTATGAAAGATAAAAAAGCAAGCGTCTGACTTGATGTTAATTGACAAGGTCTTAGTCGCTAAGTATTAAGCGATAATTTATTTACAAATCTAAGGTATAAGTATAATAAAATGGAGCAAGAAGAGAGGGGAAAAGCCGGAGAGTCTCTACTTACCGCACTTATTATCTCAGAGGTATAAACGCCTCCATTTAAGGTCGCGATCATTTCCAGATAAAGGTTGCCTATTCCTGCCTAATAGCAACACCAATTTTCTCGAATTTACAATACCATACAGTTTTACAGATATATTATGGACGTAATATATGTTTATAATATATTTTCGCATGACTCATGGCAAAAATATAATGTTCTTAATTATTTTAATCGAGCTGTTTATTTTGTTAACCTCAACAATGCATACACACGTTTTAACAAACATTTAATCCGGCACATGAAGCTAAAAATTGTAATAAGGGATTAAATATCACAGCCCATCCAATTGGCTTGACGCCAAGTTGATTTGCATATTCAATCATAATCTAAAAACTGACCCATTTCATCCGAGCTACTAGTTCAGGGATGGGCAACCATTTTACAAACATCGAATGAACTAATAACTGAACTATTTGACTTATTGACAGGCAGATAATGTTTTTTTTTTTTGTCAAATTGTGACCTTCTAGAGCCTAAATAGATTCATTGATATTGACGAGTGGGGTGTCGATTCGTATTTTTCCGGAGTATCAAAGGGCTACAGTCACTCGGTTTTTTGTTTGTTTTTTGTTAATTAAATACTAGTTTTACAGATATTCTCGTATTAAGTTTGGAGTGCTTTACAGCACTCGAGAGGAATCAGTCAGGAGGAATTTAGAAGTTAAAATAATTACTCTTTATTTTGATTTATCATTGTTTGATTCAGCGAAACTTTGTACTCATTAGATTTTATATACCTATTTAACTCCGTCTTATAGTACACTTAGTATACTTATAGGTAGATAGTAAAACTAGATTCCTATTTTTTGGAATTATTAGTTTTAAATTAAGCGAGTTATACTTTATTTTAGTTTTTACTAACATCAGCCCTAAGCACTAAATCATACTCGCAGCACACAAATATTCTGTCACATTCACTCATTTTGGATAGAACTAATCTCTATCACAAATCCATCCCATTCCATTACTATCGTGCAAGAGTTACACCAGTTAATAGCAATGAATGTCAAAATTGACAGCCGTTATGCCTTTTCTAATACGCTACGTGCTACGAAGTTATATCATCTACGCCGTAGAGTGGCTACGGTTGACAAGTAGACGTAGCATGTATGGGTCGAGAACAAGAGCTCTCACTTAATATCGTAAAAGAGAAGCTAGTTGATATATCACCTATATTTTAGTTTAGGATTGCGGTAAGTTGCATGCATTAAGCGAAGGACAACAAATTACTTACTATTAATAAAAAACAATTAACAAGATGTGAGATTGTGGTACAACACAATTTTGATGCGTAATATTAGTAAAATAATACATTAGAAAGGTATAAAATATTTATACTATAGTAATGCTAAGATATTTCACGTACCTTATGCAATGTGGTGCAGTAGCTAGTCTATATAAAATTGAGTGTGTTAGTGTAATAACTCACTCAACACAAGAAAAATCGTAAAGATAGTGTTTGAATAAAATAGTGGGATTGACTTCTTTGCGGCGGATTATACATAGCATACTAGCCGATGAGCTATGTGGTGCTCATACTGAAAAACATCGGATACATATCATGAGGCCTGGGAGTTACATTAATATCCGAATCTCAATGTGTCTTAAATTATATCTTAAGTGTGTTAAAGAAACGATACACTGTAGTTGTAAAAGGCTATAATTTTTTAACCTAAACTAATTAGTAACAGAAATAATTTAATTACAATAAAAATTTACTCCTCTTGATATTTGAAGAAATTATAAATTACTTACTTTTCACACTCATACTTTTAGGTTGTCTAAATAATAATCCTGGCATCCAAACAATTACGATAACTCGTGCTAATTCAAACATCTTAGAAAAAAGATATCAGTTCAAATTACATTATCAAGGAAATATAACAGAAGTCTGTGTAGCTTTTATCTGCAGTAAATCCGTTCAAATTGGATTCGTACGGCAAGCTACCGCTCCCAAAACTAACCGGGAACCGGGAGAGAACGGGAGATGAGCCGGGACACATTCCCGTCGCGTCGGTGATCTCATCGCTTGGAAATAAACGCGAGCTAACATGAGTGAGCTGAGGAATAACGCACGACTGTGACGTCATCATATCTCGAACACCAGCCGAAAAGGCAAGCTATTATTGCACTAATAATACAACACATTGTCACACTTGCAAACGTGTGTTATATTCAGATAACCTTTAGTCGTCTATGTAAGGCTTAACAGTCTATGTACATCAATACAAAAACTGAATATGTAGATGTGTGGAAAATATATGGATGTAGGAGAAGTAAAAGAATTAAACAGATATGTGCCAAATGTTAATCTGCTATCTAAGCTATCTAGATGTTACTTCTAGACTTTTTTATTTATTAATATTCATACTATCTTTCCATAATTTATATAACTTTTAAACGAATAAAATTAAAAATTAAACAATCCCAAAGTGTGAGGAAAGTCTAAGTATCGTATCTATCTATTTAACATTCGAAAACACAACCGTCAGTATTATTTTTCAATTCATACAATAATTAATCACTTATCACACTTTTTAATTACAATTTTAAACTATCAATAAAGTAAACTTAAAGCACACAAATCAAAGTTCATATCCTACAAAACTTTAACGTAACATACGAGTAACCAGTGAAGCGGGAGCCATTTCCATCTCGTTTATATTAGAGGTGCTATCAGTCGGTAACTGGCCGGGCGCTAACGGCAATGACGCGCCACAGCCTCCCCCGTGTGGTAAAGACGTCGTGTGGACTCTATATGTCAAGGAAACGCCCCGTACGAATGCATAATAACTACTTCGATAAGGCGGGGCCCGAGTGATAGCGAGAGTGTACAAGTCGAAAGTGTTTTGTTGTATATTTTCTTCTAGAAAATAAACCACTAATGTACTGCAATATTAAAAGTGTCAAAACAAACGAGGGTTTACGTAGATATTGTAAAAGGGAAGCAGGAGTGAAAAATTGTGCCAAATGGGAATCCGTAATTACTGCCTGTCTTTCTATGCCACCGGCGTGAACATGCCAATGATTCTTTACCTAAATTAACTAAGAGTAAAATTCAGTGTGTTTATCGTAAAATTAGCCGATTCAAATAGTGCCTACAACACGCCTGCAGTAGGGCTCCACATTAGGAATAGCAAATGCCTAGCTCCGCTCTCAGGCTGACCTAGATCCAGAGCGACTCCGCAACGAGCCTCTTCGGAATTCACTCGAAGAATATCAACGAAATATTTATATTTAAGATTCCCGAGCGCCCCGTAATGATCCGGCTTGCGTTTGTATGCCACTCGCGGCAGTTACTCGAGATATTTTAAATTTACATGACTTGTGCATAATTAATTTAATAAAAAAGTACTTAAGTACTTAATTTAGTAAGCGTTACAAAGTATACTAAAATCATATTTTGAATCCCTTTCCATATTTTACAATGTATTTTCATTTTATCGAGCGACGCAACACGACGTGTCGCGACCAAGGCATAACATACACTAGTGGCAACGTACACAAACATACAACTATACTAAACACTTGACATTTTATTTATATCAAATGACCTCGCGTTTGTCGCCCACGTAGGATAACGGGCCAGCATCACTACTGACCAACCATAAGACCTAAGTTATAATTTCACAATACACAATTGTAATAAACATAAATCTTAAATAAATAGTAAAAACTCTAAGATCTTGAATAACAGATGACGTACAATCGATCAAGACAATTACCATTCATCAAAAGACATTGCTCACAAAATCAAATTATAATAGTGTTATTATTCAATGCAGTGTTTATAAGTTTATTATTAAAATATAGACAAGAATGAAAACACAAAGCCACCTGATGATGACGTTAATATCTAGTACCACTCAATACCCTGCAATGCACTGCCGCAACCTTGACCCGATCATCGGTCCTTGTGGGACGCAGGCGACGCAGCGCAGGCGGGCCCCCTGCGTCGACGTATACCAGGACATTTTAGCTCCATCGGCCGATTACATTTAGCAATTATTAAGAAACGTTGGGTATCTTGATTACGGATTACATTTCTTTCAGTCTCAAAAATATTGCCCAGCTAATGAAAGGGTATTTTTTTCGGGTATGTATAATGTATGTACGTCTGTTCTATTCTACTATATTTCCGGCTTGACCGATTTTATCGAGTAATGTGTCATTAAATTCATATTCTTTCCCGGAATTTCGTAAAGGTATATTCAGTCGGGCTTGTTATTTTTTTTGTCAAATACTAGTTATTATAAGACACATTTTTTTATAATATGAAATATAAAAATAAAGGATTCTTCGTTATTTTTATGTTTAGTTATCCTTCCAAGTCATAAGTACAAATGTTGGGTTACAAAATAATCGTAGTAGTGCAATTAGTTAAGCCGTAAGATATAACAAAATCCACTAAGTAATTCCGATACTGTAGTAACTTAATACTGCCTTCATTTTGATAATAACGTAGTACTTATAATTATTGTAATAATAAATATTACTAAGAGCTCTAATTTAGCTTTCTTATTTTAAAATTCTAAACACAACTTTAAACCAAATTCGAACCCTAGAAAAAGCATTGATAATTTTATATTTTATTTTATACATTAATTATTTTAAATGAAATAGAAAAAACACAAAAAATCAAATCTTCCCTTTTTATATCATGATTAAAAAACATAAATTACTTTAATAACAAAAAAAAACAAATACTCCCTTGAGGATAATCATAAAAGTTTTATGTTACTATTTCGCACTTCTAATGTAAGCAGTTAATAAAAGACTAACAAAGATGTTGACATTCCTCGCTCATTGAATCGTTTTGAGTTTCAGGCTCAGTTGAAGCAGTTCGTAACGGTGTGAGAAATCAATAAGCAAACCGAAGACTTTGGCTCCAAGCTACTGAAATAAGTAAAGTTTGATCCCAAGTGCAATTAGACTTTCGACTGCACTGTACACTCCGGTCAGAACGGTTCTTTATCATTTCTACGTCAGAAGAAATTCATCATAAAAATTTATAATCTGTATAGATAAAAATTTTAAGTTAGTTTATGTAGTTACGGTTCAGCTCTGTTCTGCATCGATTATGCTCAAATTTGATACGATATACAACCCGCTTAAAAGTTTATCTGTATTTCAAATGAAAGAGCATAACGTGTACATTACAAAACTGTAAGTTACATGAAAATCATTTCAGCCGTTTAAAATTTGTAAACTCTTTTACCGGGGGTTTATCAAACCTTAATAATATTATAAATGAGAATGTTTGGATGGATGTTTTTTTATAAGGTATAAACTAGCACTTGACCACACTCACGCCGGATATTAAGCGATGATATGGTCGAAAGATAGTAAGCGCTAATTTAAATATAGCCTATTCACCCTTCTCTTAAGTAACTCCACAACGGCTAGACATCGAAATTAATACAGTTTTACCACATTTACAGGCGGGCGAATCGCGGACAAAAACTAGTGTCTAATAATACACACGTATTTATGTTTTCATTAAATATTTATGTTTAGTACCGAATTTGGATCCTATTTTCCATTATAATTTCAAAATTCGCACGCACAATTGATAATGGAAAAAAACTGTTAGGTAAATTTTCCATTATTTCCAGTAAAAAGTTGTTTACTTAAATTGTAATAGAAATACTCAAAATAATTACCACTTAAGAACGTAAATGGCAGGACCTAATCGAATTGTTTAACAGTATAAATTCCGTATTTTCTTCGTAAAATATTTATTCGGCGACATTTCTGTGAGAGGTCATATTGTCTTCAGCAAGTAATAATATTTTTGGCAGCAATTTTATTTAGAGCAACGATGTTAGGATTCTTCTCTGAAATCCTTTGAACAATGCTTTATTGTGTTTTTATTTTAACGGGACTCGACACCACCTGTTAAAAACTGATGGAAATTATTTGTACATTTTTTATTTTTACATGACAACAAACTTCCAATACCACGGCGTTGCTGACGTTTCCTAAAACGATTCACGATTTAAGGTAAGTCAATTATAATGCTTCATACCAAAATAAGTTGTTACAAATTACTGAATATACTTACAAAATTGAATACTGAGAAAAATATAATCATTATACAAAATTCATGAAAATACGTATTTATAAATACTTGTGTGTATGTAAAAATAAAAAGAATAATTAAAAAAAAAACATTCATTTGTTGAACAAACAGAAAATTGATGTGCAATTTATTTTTATTTTAGTCGCAAAATAACAGTATAATTATATTCAACATCGCTTTAAGTACACAAGGAGCTGCGAGTCTGTGAAATCGATACGTAATAAGAAAACTTCGCGGAGGATTACAATTGCTAAATACTGCAAGTTCTAAAGCGGCTCCGTTAATGTTCCACAGCACAGCTCCTGTGACGTCACGCTATCGGAATCGCTCTTCTGCTCTCTAGAGGAAATTCACTAAGCACTTACATTGTTTATTGTTTTAATTGCTTCGCCGTTAAAACTACTAAGTAAAAAATTGCTTTTGAATTATTTCTATTATTAACAAGACAAAATATACGAGAAACTGGCCAAATTATATGACATGAATAAGTCGATTTGATTATATCAGATGTTCAGTCTCGTTTAGAAGCGACTTTACTAGACTTCACTTTAAACATAAAAAGTCAAGGCCGTCACCCAGAACCATAGACAGAGAGATTACGGATTTGCACCTGTCGCGATCCTGTCACACCTCGCTTCCTCTACATCCATTCATCTACGCATCAAGCCAGCGATTTTGTATGAATTGACTAAAATAAAACGATTATTTTTTAAGAGGACATAACAGGAATAATATTTTATTCCTATTACATCTTTAATGTTTATACTATTTTATTTTTGTCCATGCGAAGAAGATATCGCAAATATAATACCTTAAAATAGTCTTTTCATAGTAATTTAATCGAGGAAAAGTCGTCGACATAAGCTAACATAAAACAATCATCAATATAATGTTGTAAAATTGCATCAAAATGATATGAAGTGAACCACGCATGACGTAGTGGCAATTACTTGAGGGTGATGTGAGTGAAAATGGAGAGTCGGCGAAATACGATTATATCCGCCCGCAACGCAACTGATTCCGACTTAATTAATACCTCGTCGGAAAAAGATTCAACGTCACGAAATTAGTATCCACTATATATTAATTTTATATTTTTATTTTATATATGGCGATCAATGGGAGAGACCTACCTCCAGCAGTAGACAAATATATACTGAAAAGAAAGAAACATATATTTCACGCCTTCCGGCTAGTGCCGATAAGCATATAATTTATAAATATAAAAATATTCTTCTTCGTTGTTGTTAGAGGTTGTTAGACTACAGATGTATATCACTTTATTTATAAGTCATTAATTAATTTACAGCCATAGTAAGTTTCATCACTACAAATCAAACAGGGCTTGTCATACGTCTTCTCTGATCTTTGGAAGAAACAAATATCCTCTTCCCAAATTTATTTTTAACTCGGTTCATAAATGATAAAGCTCTACGTTAACACATATAAAATTCAAGCAAATTGAGAACCTTCTTTTTTGAAGTCAGTTAATAAATCGTGAAAAGGCAAACTTCAATTTATAACAATTTATAACAATGTATAAAAACTTATAATAATTATCCAAACATTCAAAACAAAGATAATGATGTAACACAAAATCATACTCATATTTACTTATACTATGAAGTTGTAACTTTAAGTGGTCTAACTTAAATTCGCAAGTAACTTAAAGATGCTTCTGTAGATATTCTAACTTATATTTAAGTTTATCTAGTATACGCTCCTTAAGTTATGGCTACTGCTGTTAGAAAACAAATAAACAATTTTTGGAAAGAAATTCTCAACAGATCACTTTAATATGAACACTACGAACAGCTATTTATTCTGAGATTAATAATACCTTAGACTTTCGTCTTACGTTCGTGCGGCGCAACCACACGACAAGTAAATATAACGCAACGGAAACAGTAAAGCGCAACGAATTTGTCAACGTAACGCTCTACGTTCAAGCACCGCCCAGGGAGCAATCCCCTCCCCTGAACTACAGGCATTCCACTTTAATGAAAACTGCTTGTTTCAGACATTTTTCACGAAGGCTAACCTGACGCCAAGGTTTTATATGTATGTTCTTATGTACACAGTAAGCATTGGTAATTTAAAAATTATACAATACGACATACTTTCATATTTATTTATGAAAGTTAAAAAATATATATAGAGAGGAATTTTTAATGGTTCAACGATTACAATGGTCTTTCAAAGGTTTTACAATGGTTGGTTCTATATTGTACAAATCAAGTTTGTTATAACAACAAAACACTGGTATGCCATTATGATACCTAATACCTTGTTTTCAGCTTCGCTCGGGTAGATAGATGAACAAAAAATAAAATATAGCAGGGTTTCTCCCTGATAGAAAAGCTTTCTAAGAGTGAATCCGGAACAACCATTCAAACCTTTTCTCTTCGAAAATAAGTCGTGTGAAAATTTAACACTGAACTTGTACCGGCCAAATATAAGCGACTGTTGTGGTGTATCAACGAAGCTGTCTTCATTCCCCCGCCAGTGATTGCAATCAGACTATCGCACTAATTACAACGTAAGGGCGTGCACACACTAGCTCATTACGCGCGGTCGCCTGACTGACACATCCATTTGCCGGGGAGACGCGTACCCGCGCGTAGACACATTGTCCATGTGTAGACGGCCTTATGAATAATATAACCTTGCTTTTCTTTCTAATCCTGGCAAATAGACTATCCCTTATGATAAAAGGTTAAAACTTGC
>DWLR01003178.1:0-13977 GCA_018246295.1 Papilio alexanor hazarajatica | reverse complement strand
CTTAATGGGGCTTATTCATCTCATAAGACATAAACCCGAAAATTTCATTCTTTCTATTTACACGAGATCCAAGCAAGACTATATATGAACAATAAATATTATTATTGGCATTATTGTAATTTAAGAAAATCTGGTAAAAATTAATAAACTTTATTATCATAAGCATAAGATTGCAAATGATAAATTCGAATACACTTTGCATTTACTATCGGTAATACGCTGCGGTAGTCGAGGATATTACGGTTATTTATGCCTGCAACGGATATTGTTCATTTCGCCACGTGATTTGTAGCCGGCATTTACATACACACTGGCATCTTAGCGTTCACGAACACTGCTTGCTAAACTTAAGTAACTGCTGCAACTTCGCGCACTCATCGCACTTTACTTGATTAATTCTATACATAAATTTCAAGAAGCTAAGTTACATTTTATCTAAGCGTATCAAAACTTCTGTGAAATTCAAATATTCGTGTTACGTAACTCATTTCGCATGTACCGTTAATCTGCATATACATATTAGAATACTCTGTTCACGCCTCACATCCGGACATACATACATTTTCCAAACAGATCAATGAAAATCTCTTTTAGTAAATGAGAGATGGTATGTACGAGTACCATCAGGTACTACTGTTCATTATCAAATGAATCAATTATCATCTATCTTTCAATTATTATTCAATCATTCTTCGTATTTACAATTCATACAGTTTTTACCGCTATTGCTCTTCCTGGATTTAAAAACGTCAGCCACACTTTTTTTATATTTATAATAATGCAGTGAAAAACACGCACGGATTAAAAGCGGTGAATATTTTTTTTATAATAATAATATTGATAAAGCGGTTAAAGCTACACGATCTATAACTACAGTCCACTCACACACATTCGATTTACGAGATAGAAAATATTATGATAGAGCGAGTTCCAATAAAATGTTCAACATCTCAATAAGGTCGTCGCCGAGAGCACTCGATTATTCAATCGGAGCAGTCTGTGCAAACAAACGCAACGACGGGAACGGTCCGTAACTATTTCCAAGAACACGGCAAAGCGGAGGCGAAGGAAATCGAAGGTGGCGCTGCTAAGCTCTCTAACTAGCAATCTTTAATTCAAATTACGTAAATGCAATATAGATTAATTCAATAAAAATAAAGTGCGACACAGATTTCGAAAAGTAATGGTAAATATGGTGAATGGACTGCCAACCTCCACTAGTCGGAGAGGCGCACCTTATGAGGAAGTGGTAATTATTGTTTAAAAAAATTAAAAAGATTGTAATTAACTTGCAAAACAAATTATCTATCAAAAGATACCGGCAAGTATTCTACCACACAAATGTAAATCCGTTATCAATAAGGAGTAAGATTTTTGATTGGTATTCAGTTACCGTTACACACGAAATATTATGGAACACCACAGAAAAATGGCAGCGGTGTAATGTCATATTACAGTAGTATCTTTTTTTTTATAAAAATAGATTAAATACCAGACCTAGGAGAAAAACAATGTTCTCATAAGTAATACAATGATAATCGGAATAATTCCTGTCTGGAGTAAATTCAAAAAACCCTCTTCGACTATCCCATGGTAAATAGGATGCCTAGTCATATTGAATTAATATGACGTTTATATAACTGATAATTTTCTAGTTTTGCTAGCTCGCTGGTGACTTGTTACTAGAGCAGAGCTACCCAAACTATGCGTCGCGACGCCCTGGAATCTGTAGCACATTGTTTCAGGGGCGACGTGGCCACAACACCGACGTAAAGGAACAAATGAGAGCGTTGATTTTCAAACTGGAGACTCGTTTAGAGAAGCTATGCTCGGAAAAGCAAGAACATCCTTCTCATCAGCAGCCAGCTAACAGTAAATATGTTTCAATTTTTATGCTTATGTTTTGGGTTTGTTTTTATTTTATAATGAAAATTATAAACGTCCAAATAGAGTTTTACTGGTACCCTGTTATTAGACTAGAATTAAAACTTGTAGGTATTTATAGGAATGCTCTGTCTATCAATTTTAACCGTTTATGTATTGAAATACTATTTAATCCAGTCTATAAAATTACATCATAAATAATAATGATCGCCGGTGTTTATTTTGTAGACTTTTTTATTTATGGAGGATCAAGCAACCTAACGGTAAGTGATCACTATAAATACAACAAAATCTCTTAGTTAGAAAAGAGAGTACGTAATTATGGAAAAGTCCAAAAATAAATTTCAATTATTAATCGATATGCTCATTTCACTAAAAAAAACTCAATGGATTTTTTTTGCGTAAAACTCTCCTAGTCATGGATAATATAGTATAGTAAGTAAAAGCAAGCAGTAGACAAAATGCAGAAAGATAGCTAATATTGATCCCTATCCTTCCTTAACTGTGACATTTAGACAACTATGTTAACAAAGGTATTGTCAATAAAACAATAATGATTCATTAAAACGAAAAAAAATATTTTGAGTATGTGAAAAGTTCTTTAAATATTTTAATAGCCCGATTACTTAATAGTTAATGCACACAATACGTTACTGTCTTTGTAACTGCCTGTTAAAAACTCTGAGACATCTCCATTGCCAATATATCATAACTATAATAGCTTTCTTGAACAACACCTGCGAAAGGAATGCACTTAAATACATAAAAACATTGTCACGTGAAATCGTTCACGTTTCTTTGTGAGCATCTCTTGCGAATGCAGAGCGCACGAGAGCCACACGACGCCTAAACTCCAGAGGATAATGCGCACCAACATATACATTCTCAAAGTAATGTGTGTCTTATCTGTGCAAGAAACGGTTCATTTTGTTACTTAAATGAATGATTAGCGGTCACACGACACTCGATTTATGTGATATTTTTTAAAAAAACATTTGCATAGTAATAGACTGCAATCGTTTTAAGGTCAAATCGTAAAATTCTATATGGACTTGGATTTCACAATTGTGAACTTTCTTTTACGTCATATAAATATTTTAAAAAAAACATAAATTATGTAAATAGATGCACCGAAATATTTTTATAACATTTTAGGCATTTCTCTGCCCTTTGTACTTGAATTTTATGCGATTCGACGATGATTGCTTATTTAAACAATATTAAACTATCATTTAGTGTAAATTTTATACGTATTCCTAAATGTCATAAAATAAGTAAATCATCTAAAAAAAATGAAAAAATATCATAAAACAGGACTCCGAAATATGTATAAGAATACGGCAATGAATGTAAAATTGACATGTAAAATGATATTTTCGTAAAACTATTTATTACATTGGCAGTGCCTCGTGCCACGGAATGTGCTTACATTTGGAAAGCGCTCGCGGCTAACTCGAACGGTCACGCAATACTGAATTGCCGATTAAAGCGAACGCGATCTGAATTGCCTACAAGCGAGGTGCGAACAATTAAAGGACAAATTACAATATAAGGGACACCCTTACATATTATAAAATACGTTTCAGTAGGTTACTTTTTTTCTTCTAGGTGGCGTTTTTGCTACCTTCTCATTTTTCCTCTGACGTCTGTTATCAGAGACTTTGATTGCTTTTATTTAAATTTAAGTGCCAGTAGTTTTTTACGTGTATTTTAAGCTACTTTTGTTGATTATGACTATTTCTTGTTTATTACAGTTTTGTTTTTGCTCTCCTTTATCTACTCTTTCTTTTCTATGGATACTTAATTTACAATGTTACGATGACTTATTATCTATTCTTATTTTTACTTTTACTTATTACTATTTACAATTATATTCCTTCTGTATTCTTCTCTGCTGTTTTCTTATAGTGATGCTACTTGGTAGATTACTAGTTCTAGTTCAATTTTTTTTGTGGTGGTACGGTTTGTGACAGTGTCCCATTTTTACATCTATTTATCCAACACCTTATTGAAGTCCATTGTCGGTCGTGGACCAAATGGTATTAAACCGATAATCAGCGAATTAGTACATATGACATAGGTGCTCGAGAGGAGTGTCGATTATGGACTAAAATCCTAGATGGATAATTTGCTTCAATGTATTTAATATCTCCCGCTATAAAATACAGTTCTATTTTTATACAAATAAAACAATACGACTTCCATAAGCAATAAAAACCATCACCGTGTCCAAAATGATCCGAGAGTCACTCGACCGTGACAAACCAGTCGATAAATTTACGTCACTACAACAAGTTCAACAAAAATTAACTTGTATTTTCATATCTCTAGGTAAGTGGTCATCGGGCGACGCGCGTCACGGTCAAGTGATAGCGGAGAGAGATAGAGACCACTCTCGGCCGCTCGGGACTGGGCCGAGCAAGCATTCATATATTACATTACCAACGGACGTTCGCGCGAAACGTTTCGTCGCTTATCATACACACTTTGTTTTATATAACCACTGCTTCGAGAGTTGCTTAACACCCCACGACTCGCTTTAAGCACACGAGTTATTTGCGTCAAGGTCATGTTGACCGAGTAATTTACAACGAGCACGTTTTGTAAGTGTTAAACATGTTACTAGGTTGCTATTTACGCATTACACCAAATATTCTATCTTATAACGTTCATTTAAAATGAAAGCAATCGCTTTAGGAAGACGATACATCTTTCTTTATAAGGGTAAACACAGTAGTAGGCTGATATGTTACCTAAAAAGGGGAATCAAAGATTACTTCGCTGAATGAATTACGAGTTCCTTCTCTTACGTTGATGCAAATTTAAGTCATTTCACTGACTTTACTTAAACATACCTTTATTCACGAGTAGGGCCTAAATATTGACGCAAAATTTCGGTCAAATTTTCTTATGAAGGATAGATAACGAGGGGTCATAGAGAGAATTCTTTGCGTTTATTTGCGAATCTTATATAAATCTAACGTAAAGTAATGGAAAATATTATACTTATTAACCATAAATAGAAAATTCTATTGTAAATGTCTACTACAAACTCGGACGTCTTAAAATATATTTTTTTCTTCGGTTATAACAGTCAACATTAAATGATAAATTTAAACTTAAGAATCGAATTAACATAAAAAGGTAATTTATGTTTTATTCTCGCATGGCATATCTATATTTTGATATGGCGTTGCAAGTCAAACAATAAGCATGGCAAGAATCTCGTAAGCATTTTATTCTTTAATTGAATTTAGTGAACATAATAATTTAGATATTCATAATCCATACTTGTATGGTTTAAATTGCGTTCTAGTCTAGTTAATCCAATTAAATTTGGTAATCACATTACTTGTGTCGCCTGATAAATACGTAAGCAATCAATATCAAACAAGATGGCGCCACAATTACTACCCGGTTTCTAATTAGTGGGAAACTGTATGCTAGAACAAACAACAATTTTTAGTTTTAATGGATACGTTTTATAAATCGCAAGGGGAGATTCTAAACCTATGTGCTAAGTCAGAGCTATCTAAAAAATAAGAGAGCTTAACTTTGATCTTTTTATAATTTTTACAAAAATACAGCATTATTATATTTTAATATATCATAAGCTCCTGGTAAGCTACGCGGAGTCAGAGTTAATAATTACTATGGGGAACACACTAAATCTCTCTGAAGAGGAAATTGAGAAATATGTTGTTGTAGAAAGGAATGATTAAGGACAAACCTTCACATATCTTTCGCTATTATTTAAGTTTATTTGAGTTTAGGTTTAACTTTGTTGTATTTACGCCTTGTGTTTTTGGTTTTCTTAGTTTTTTTTTTTCAATGGTATGTTACATGTTAATTGTTTGTGTTAGTGTAAAAAGGTGCGACACCTACAAACCACGTAAGTGGTTTGGCGGAAAAGTTTAATGTTACCATATTGTACATTTTTGAAATAAATAAAAAAATCATATCGTTGGACATAGGCCTTCCCCAATGCCTCTCACAGTACGCGGCACTGCGCGCACCGTAGGTATCCTACTCTTCGACTTCCTATTATTCTTTCGTGATCATCGGCCCGTTTTAATTTATTTATCTATATTTTTATTTAACTATATCAATAAAGCATACGCTTGTGGCTAGGAGATGCATCACGATATTTATCGCATGTCGAATTCGAAGCCACGCTCTTACGTTTCGCAGCCCGTATCCGAAACTTAGACAAATTGTGCCTTAAATTATATATTTATATTAAAAAAAGTTAACAGAAAACTATGTTATGAATCACACGCCAGGATTTTGCTATCGGTCCGATTTAAAACTGAAAAAATATACGGCGCAGATAGTGCTAAAATCTTGGCTAATAATGCGTGTAGACAAGGCATCGCGTGTTAGTTACCTCTACTTATAAACGGAAAGGGTAAGGACGGATGTGCACGCAAACCAATTAATACGAACGTTACAAAGCCTGGTAATCGTTTACTCGAATAGAGCGTTAGCAGGCCGAAAATAACTTTCAAATAGCAGGAAATCGATAGGGGGTTCGGGGCAAAACAACGACACAATATTGTAAATCTTACACCTGAATGATGCCATTACAAGTTTTTTTTTTAATTATTTCATTGTTGAAAAAATATATAAGTGTTTATTACCTATTATTGAAAAAGTTATTAAAAAGTTCGAAGCTTGAAGGTTAGTAATATTTCCACCAAATAAAGAATATTACCACAACTTTGCTAAGGTATTTACTAGGTTCACTGAATTTTAGATTTATAGATTTTAAACTATAAAAATAAGTTATAGTCAAAAAAGCTCTTTACTAAAAGCTGTTTATGTATAATCATAACAGAAAAATTAATTTAAATGTGATTCTCGAGTGCAGAAACAATGTATAAATGCCGCAATGAGGATGAGGTCGAGTTGGAATTTAAAGATCGCACCATTTAGTCTACACGCTGCAGTCTTTACACTACAGACATTTAACATAGTCTACACCGTAGTCTATGCAAAATGTACAAAAGGTACAAGTTAATTAATGTCATTACAATATTTGATAAGATGAAGATATTCAATTGGAGCTGTCGTAACAGAAATTTATGGAACATTTCGATTAAAAAATAGTAATGGGCTATTCCTATTTCTGATTAACAACAGTAGTAAAATCGTACTCTTAAACCGTTAAACGAAATGACCGATGAAATGTCATGACCTCACAGAATACCGGTTCGTTTTTTATTGACCGATGATTACTATGAGAATGTAGGCTTCTTACTTTCACCTGACCAAAAGATTGTGCTGCTTTTAAATAGCCTTACACACCATTATGAACTAACAATTCCCGGTGGTTTCACCCACCGCGCCTCCGACAACTTCAAGGGTAGTAACGTGATGTTAAATAGTTAACCTTTTCTACTAATTCTGCAGTTAAATGCAAAAATTCAAAGCCAATTGACAGTTCCCAAAGTTAGAGCATTCATCAAATTCTTTCTTCAGCTTTATTATATTAATGTAGATAGTATAGATATTTTTTTACAAATAGTTTGTAAGAGTTTCAAATTCTATGTCCAGTATGGTTAGGACAAACCAGAACTTCCAGTAACTAAGTCGAAACATTTATAAGCAATACACAATTGATAAATCATTAATGTTAAATTTGTCTGTGCGCGTGTGTGTGTTTAAATGGTTGTGAACAACTTTTTTGAAATATTTTAATTTTACACAATAGGTCAATAACAGAAAAACCAAAATAAGGTGATGAAAGTTAAAAACCTCATAAACTTTGAGGCGTAAGTAGTTTTACAACTTCGATGAAAACTAGCATCGTACCAATAACTCATGTCTCCCAACTGCTGGGATGTCTCCCAACCTCGGCATTTTTTTTTAAATACAACAACCGAAAAATTCTAGTATTTATGTTTGTGTCAACTTGTCAAGGTTGGGTACAAGTGTCGACGATGCTGTCTACGATTAGACGCCACTACACGTCCGTAGCAGTCTCCTGCAGACAAAGGAAAAAGAGCAACGACCTAAGGAGAAAGGGGTTTTTACTGAACCAAGGGCACCCCTTTAAAGAGATGCAAATAGCAAATGGGATTAGATAAATAGCTAAAGGGATGATTACTCTTTTAAATTGTACTTTAAAAATCAAACAAGGTCAGAACATTGAAATATTGAATACATTTGCTTATAACAGCGATAATTAAGTTGCTTTAGATGTTTGAATCAATCAAAGGCACATCATAAGCTTTTTTGTTAGTAATAAAAAGAGCTTGTGCTTTTTATTACCGTGTAAAATACGTATAGCCAAAAATACCACGATAATTCTACCTTCCAATACTGGGAATAGGGTAAAAACATTTAAAACTTTAGAATCCCGTGTTGTTTAAGATAATGTCAATTACCCCGCAAAATATTTATTTATTTAAAAAGTTCATTGCACACATGTACAAATGACGGACTTAATACCTATATACATCGACCATGCATTAATGGAAGTAAAGGCAAAGAGGTGCACTAAATGAAGAGGAGAATTAATACAAAAAAATATCTAATACATTTTATACATATTTACAAATATAATTAGACAAATACATATATTACATTATTTGTGCTAGGAATGGCAATGATTTGAAAACAAGCGTTTAAATACAAAAATTGACGATGCCTTCCTAATAGTATCAGGAAGTTCGTTTCAGAGTCTTATAGTAGTAGCTATACTATTTTTAATCTTTCATTCTATCATGCTGTCATTTTTGTACCAAAATATTACATCAACAAAAGAACGGCAGCATCATATTTACCACACGAAGGAAGTCATGAGCTAAATCAATATTTTATATCAAAATTTGTTTATAATCTTATCGGAAACTGTAAAAGTTTAAACCAATCATAATATTTAAAGCTTAACTATTCTAAACATAAACCTGATATTTTGAGGCCGACTTGTTTCCTCCGTGGGTCACGAAACACACACACACACACACACACACACACAAGCACATCCACAAGTATGTCACGGAATTCGAACAGAGGTGACGCTTCTATATTGGTCATTTAAATATTTAATTTATGACACTGTCAACACTGTCAACTTATACAAGCGATGTATTAAATAATCTTGTGTGTTAATACTACGAAATAACATCATGACATTTATAATTTTACTTAAATGTCCATGTTCACTTGCATAACACCAATACATTTAACTGTATCAGTTTTCCTATGAAGTAACGTAAACCTCACGGCTTCTATCATCAGAACGAGATACGAATCATAATATTAATGCATAGTAAATAAGTTTTATATCTTATTAAATACATAACAGAATAATAATAACATGTGCACGAACGGATATTGGCCTGATATGATCGTGACCTCATTAAGGATACAACCGAAGTAAACAATAATTGTGACAATAAGACCTATAAAATGTTATATATGGGCACCAATACAGGATACAAGACTAACACATTTCGTACCGTTTTATTGTGGCCGCGATCTCCTATTACCGAACCGATAAGTTATTAATATTGATGAGTCGACCTCGATTGCCATAAATGAATATTTAAAGCTGTCGTCAAAATTTGCGCCGCGTCTCAGTGACTAGCGCTTCGCGACCAAGTCTTAGCGATGCACCATTTAGCGTACATTTATTACCAATAAATGTTTAAACTTTGACACCTCGTGATAGGTTATCAGAAGAACCGGTTACTGCAAGCAACATTTACAGATAAAATTAACGACTTTGATGTAAATGCAGATCTTTAAAGATCTGAACATAAATATATATTGAAAGATGATATGGACTTAAGCAAACGTCGACAATTTATGTTTGTTTAATCCTTTACACCCACGAGGAACAAATGCTTTCGCTGTTTCGCTCCACTTAAAGCCCTAATAACGATCGAATTGCAAATTAATAAAATTGACAAATAAAAGAGAATGGAAATATAAGAAAATTAAATTAAAATGTGAATTGTTTAAAATGTCTAATACTATGAAGACAAATAACTGGGACATTAACGTAATAAGGAAGCATTTTAAACATAAGAATTTTTATGTCAAATAACATTTAGCAGGCATTGAAATAACTTTCTCGGATAATCTGTATCAGATTAACGCAGTCCCCTGATGATATGTGGCTTTCGAAACGCTCGGCTTGCATTCTTTCGCGCGTGTTTATTTATCTATCGACGCGTAGTCGAAGCGAATGTAAGTCAAAATATAAAAACATCTCATTTTCCTCACGTAACTTTCAATATTATCACGTTTATTTTTTGCACAATAAGGAGGTCAATTTCGTTAATTCTCGTACTGTCGACGTTCCACTTAATGATGTTGAAGCAAAAGTGAATGCGATTATTCAACTGACGAGGCGTTTAATAAACAATTTGTTGGAAATTAGGCGAACTATGTGTAACATCATTATGAAATAATTCACGCGGCCTACTTTAATGGCTACACTAGCCTGGTTTATAGTATGCAGACAGGGCCATTCGAAAAAGGTGTTAATTCATACATATATGTAATAAAACGATTACATTTTGTTATTTCATTCGATGTTAAATTTTGTCCACGGTTGGTTACTCATACCCGTATTGCCGAAATATCGCGTTTTGTGTGAAAATTTAACTACTAAGTAATCTTTTAGTGTGTTTGAAACATCACTAAAGGTTCTTAAATGGTGGTGAACATATAATATGCAAAGGTACATAAGACATTAACAAATAGGCCCGGCTGTTAATTCCGTCGGTGGGGACGGACCCTAGCGGCTATTTTTATCCAATGATATTTTATGATAGATTGTGACCTTGTTGGTTGCGATTGACAAGTAGGGCAAGTGGGGTGCTCGTGCAGCGCTCTACTCTAATATCGGCTGGCACCACACGACGCGAACAAAAACGGTAACAATAGTACATTACCCCCTATCACTCAACGTTTCAATGCGAATAGTTTACTACTTGAAATACGAATCAGTCAGGCGATAGGATCATAAGTGATGTAAGACAATGTATTGAGGTAAGTCTTATAAATAAGAAAAAGCAGTGGTTACAAAGCTCTGGTAATAAAAATAAAACAGATAATAAGCAAGAACCTTGTATTAAAGTACAGATTTCTCTAGTTCTTTGTCAGGTATTATTGTTTATATAAAAAAAAAGTTTTGTAGGACACAGGACGCTTTCATCCCTGTGTTATCTTGCTTACTTGACATTCACACTGATGCTGATAGCTTCAAGAAGTACGTCGATTTTAATTAATTCTTTCGAAGGTCGTACAAAACACATTCTTAGAAGACAAAATATGGGTAGTTCGGCATTTAAAGTTGAAAAAAGTAAACTAAGACCGGAATATCTGGCGGGAGCAGGTGTTTACAATGATCGACAAACAGGACAACGTTACTACAAACGTTTTGGATGATATCCAAGTCTTAGAGTTGGCTATACACTGGATGGTCGATGTGTTTCTTTTTGCTTATATGAATTCCAGCGGCCATATTACATATTACGTTTAAACCTTTTGAATGAGAATTTATTGACGTTGATATAATCTAAAAATCAAAGGGTTGCCACTCAAAATGACGAGATTTAAAGTCGCAATATAGTTCAAATACGAACTGAACACTGTTTTATTTTGAATTCATCGAGATCGGAGCAGAAAGATGTAACTGCACTTGAACCTTCTTTATAAAAGAACTTTATGCAATTTTTTCTAATCAAATTACCTATTTATTTAAAACAAAATTTCTAGGCGATACGACATTTTGGTATAATAGTTTTTAATCTATCTATAATATATATATATTATCTTAACAAGATAGGAGAGTCTTTAGACAGAGTCGCGGACCTTGCGCACAAGCTAGCGATATTTGTCTGAATCAACACGATGACCGACGGGTATATTCAATTAAACTTTTTACTGCAACAATTTCATGGCGCAGTGCGAGGCGACTTCGACGTCGAGGTGATTAAATTTTAAAAAGGCACGTTCGCTTGTTGGATCGAGTCAGTTGTTCACGTTTTGTAAGCAAGCTTTTATTTGAAAAACCAGCTGCTCTGGACGTTTAACCGAATTAGGATAGACAGAGATCCGCAATGTATTATTCATATTTGTTAATAGTTTTGATTTGAGATGAATGGTACATACCTAGGTAATATACCAAACCTAACATTACATATTTGTAAGTTTTTTCAAACCATTAATTATCTTGCCTCGTTTTGGACTGAATACGCGCAAAACAGCCAGGTATAGTAATCAGGTCTCGTTGGTTGTTTGTTTAGTTTTAAAATTTTAAAAAATAATAATTTGAAAACCAATCTGCAAGATGCCTTTGTCCTGTCAGCTATATTTCAAAATTTATTTGCGTATGGCAATTACAAACCGGGTTCATTATAAATATTGGTTACTTGTAACAAAGACGCTGTAAGAAGTTTAAACTCAATATAATTAAGTATTCATTCCATAGCCAGTCTTTGTACATATTGCTTCATTGTTGAAACGTATCTAAAAATTTAGATTACTGTGTAAACAGTAATGAATTCTCATAAAGAATAATAGCTGACCCTCAATACAAATTCTGTGGCCAAACTGTTATTACAAATGGACGCTTTGACAACGTTCTAGTAACAAAAAACACCGAATATATCAAGTCTTTTAAAAGTGAATAGTTCATATTAATTGGAATTCACTAGACGGTAGTTAAATAACGACTGCACAAGGGTACAGTCACAGAGACTACGAGGAAACCACGGCCCATATAGATAAGAAACTAGTTGCATATACCACAATATTTTCCTACCCAGCAACTAAACGCCCCGTTGTATACAATCAAGTTACAAGCGAGCTACATATTGGATATTCAAGTGCCGGTTGACGTTAAATAAAATGAGAAAACAAACCAAAAAAAATTAATGTTTTTTTTTGTTTCTTTGTTACGGCACAAAACAACAATACGGCTATAACTGTCCTCATTAAGTAAATATTACGGTGTATTTTGTACACGCTGCACTTTCAAAACCACATACTTACTCTAGTATTGGGACTAGTTACTGCGATGTAAGAGCCCTTCAATACCGAACCGCGAGGTATATGGTTAAATGGCGGTGGGTAAGGTCTGGTGGTCATTTATTTATGTAGTATTTTTTATGTAGTAAGAGAATACTATTTTCTAGGCTGGCTGTTATGTAAGAATGTTTACAAACCTGTCTAATGTATGTACTTTAACAAGTTATGAATATGCAATTTACATTACAAATCCACACTTATCGCGTTAATCTTCTCATTTTAATTCTCAAACGTGTCCTAAATTGAGTTTTGATCGAAATTTGAAAACAGACCGCAGCTTATGTGGGTTATGTTACTTTCTCGATAACATTGTTGCTATAGACTAAAAATTACTTTCCATAACACTTGCATGCTGTCAAATTGATATTCATGTATACCACGTAAGTATATGGGTTTGTATTAAAATAAAAGTTGGGAATTCAATAGTTAAGTTGCATGAGGAAACTTTAGACAAACCATGAAAATCTAAATGACAATAGATCAAATTACTGTTCCGTAACATTTTTAAGAATTGTATATATAATAGTTAATTAATTAGTGTAAATTTAGAATATATATAGGTAGTTATGGATTCGAAAGCAAAAAATTATAATACATTAATGTAAATCTTATATACGTAAATGTATAACCCACATAGGCGAGTATAATTCAGACACAATGTACAGTTTAATTGATATAACTCTTAATCACGATATCTTCCACTCTCACGTCTATTTTACTCGTAAGCTACGAATTTCCCGCCATTTGTAATATTTCTGTTAGAAAATTAGGGACATCAAGAACGTAAGTATCGTTGTTCCATGTGCTCGCTTTACGAGTAGCAAGCAAGCCTTTCCGAGACCAGAATAACAATTGAACCGTGAGAAAAAGCACGCAAACGACACAATTACGAATCACCTACCACCCAATCCCACTGTAGAATAGTTAAAACATTAAAAATAACAGTTTATGTTTATACACGGCCCAGCGATAGGATAACATGGTCACGTCAATAGAAATATACGCATTAGCAAGGAAATATCTTTATCGAACATATGTAGACTC
>DWLR01003177.1:0-13979 GCA_018246295.1 Papilio alexanor hazarajatica | reverse complement strand
AACAATAAAATGTAATCGTTCTTTGATACTTACATATTCTGCAAGGGATATCAAAAACAGGTAACTCAAGGCTCGAAGCAATCTCCACGAAAATCTTGGATGCACGCCTGCCATTGCGGAGGAGTAATAAAATTCACTGTTTATATGCAAAGTAAGTATTTTGTCATATCATAATTACACTATAAACGAATTACAATGGAGGCGATATTAATCTAAGAACAAACTCCAAACACTCCCTTTACCCGTCACGACTAATAATCGAATGACTGCGAATGACCAAAAAGAATGGAATAGGAACGTAGTGTTTTCCCCGTTCGCATCGATGTTAAAAAATATCGAAATTACGGTCACGATATTACGAATTAATCCAATTTCTCGAATAGCTAGATCTCTATATAAAATCTGACACATTTTATTAGATCCAAGAAATTAGCAAACAGTGAATTATGTTATTGAGTATACTTGCATGCATTTTTTTAGCTTTACGGTGCATTTCGTTTTTGTACTTGCAACTTCAAATCATTTTTTACATTGGTTCAACGGAACTGAAAAACCAATTAAACTGATTAAAGTCTTTTAGATGAAATAACACTTTATTATAAAATTTATACTGTCAAACTGGTGTAAGTGAGAATTGGGTATGCGAGAAAACTCTTTAAGTATAAAACCTCTATGTGCGAGAAATAGAAATCTCTATAAGACAGAGTCGTGGACCCTCAGATATTATTAAAAAAAAACAGGAGATTTTAAATACACTATATAAAATACACAAATTTTTGGAACACATGGCGTTCTTTGATAAAACAAAATTAACTGCTTCTGTAATTCGTGAATTTCATAAAAATTTAATTAAAAAAGCATGCGCAAAATGTAAAAACGGAATATTTTCCATTATATATTGTATATTTAAATTCCGTTTATATTTAAAGAATTTCTTAAAACACATGTGTAAAACTTTATTATTTCCTTTTTATGAGTAAAATATACGTGTGTCATACAATACATGGCAATAACAACAATTCACTTCCGTAACCCAAAAAAGTAAACGGAAATTACGGATTTCCATTTAGCGTTGTCCTGGCACGGTTGGTTACGGGTGTTCTTAATACCGCCCTTCTTAAGTGTGTCTATATAATACAGATATACATTTAAAAATTCCATTTGTGTTTGCTATATCATTTATTTAACCTCTATACATCTCTATAAGCCGTAGCTCAGGTTAGTGAGAAAAAGAGATTGCTGTCCCTTGAACCCTAACGGATCCAAGTTTGTCTGTAGTTGATTTGTGTGTTATCTGTGCTTTCATTTATCTACTGCTATTTCTCTACTTTTATTTTTTTTACTTTGCTCTTTCTTTCATTGTTTTTTCAATCAAATGTTACCTGAATGATAATGTCGTTACGAGTTTTCGATGCATCGTTTCGGTAAACTATCGATATATTTATACATGGACATCCTTAATAGGAATGAAGTACAAATAACCAAAGACAACTGCCCTCAAAGATTAACAAGAAACAAATAACATTGACACTTTAGATAGAATAAATATACAGTTACCTAAAACGGGGTCAATAGAAATCGCGGAGTGAATAGACATAAAATCAGGAAAGTTTTTTTTTTAGTGACCATATCTTTTTTACTGGTAAACTCTATTTTGAGGTGAAGTTAGGCAAAGATAAAATAAAATATGTTTGAATGTCATCGGTCGAACTATGTTAATTTGTGCTCCAGAAATGTTGCTTAATATCTATATGACAAACGTTGTGTTCAGAGAAAAAAGATTGATTTTAGTATTCCATGATTCACTAGGAACAAGTTTTATGCAACAGTAAGTACAATTCTAATTTAAATATATTGATATCAATGAAAATATTTGTACGTGTACAATTTTGTATTATTTGGGGTGAATAGAGACGCGAAACAGGCGAATAGACGTCATATGGGGTCAATAGAAACTTAGTATAGGGTTGATAGACACGAGAATGCTTAGATAGAAACGAGTAGGGGTTTTACAGAAAAACTGTTGTTAGGATTGTACATATTCTGTTGATCTTCACATTTTATTTAACATTTTCTTTCAAAAAGAATAATTTTATACAAAGGATTTTCAAAATATATTTTACATTAACATGATGTATATTCCATTTTGTGTGCATGTTAGGTACAGAGATATATTCCTTGTTGAAATAAATATACAAATCTTACTTTTTTTTCAGATAAACAAAAAAAGGTGTAACAAATATTATGAACCCCTATAGCAGAAGCAGTAGAAGCATATAGATCTAGCAATAAATCTCTGAAATTCATAGCTGACAAATTCAAAATAGATAAGTCAGTATTATATAGGCACGGTACTCGTACAATGAAACGGCACGGTCTTACTGTTTTATCAGAGGAGACTGAAGAGACAATAATCAAATATATAGGTATATGTGCTAACTGGGGTTACCTAGACTTTATAGACTTGCGATTCTTTGATCTATATCGAAAAGAAAAAGAAAATTAGAAGTTATACCAGTAAAGAGTGTTGGTTCTTCGGAAGATTACGAAGTAACTGAGGAGGGATCAAAAATGTAAAAGAAAAAGACAAATGAGTTCGAGAAGGAACAAAAAAGATAAATGAAAAAGAAGTGATTTATGACAAAGAAGTTACATATGATGGTGAAATTAATAAAAAAGACCTTTAGAACGTCGAGGATAAAAGCGAAAAAAGTAGATAAAGGCAAGGGTAAAGGTAAAAAATCAAAAAGAAATTAAGACAAGGAAAATGAAGAGAAGAAGGTTAATGTTAGTCATAAAGAAACTAATGATGCAAACTCTTTAAGTAATATACAAAATACTGAAATATATTGTCTATCTAATGAAGATATAGAGGCGATGTCCATTACTATTGGAGATTACGTTTGTATGTAAGAAACGAAATAGTGATAGCAGATAATTTTACAAGTTCAGAAGATAAAGAGATTTTGATAACGACAGTGAATTTAGTACAAATAAAAAGTCAACATTCTTGCTGTCGAAATTATATCGAGAAGTACTTCGGGCAGTAAGATATCAATTAATTTAAATGAATGTAGACAAATTTCTCCATGTTCTTATGGTAAAACTGTTAATCAACCTAGCACCAGCGGCTTGCGAGGTAATATAAAGGCTGCATAGCGATCGACATACTATACTAATAATGCTGATATTCTCAAACATTTGATGAATGATATTATTATGTAGCAACTAAATTAAGAGGATCCATTAAGACTGATTAAATAATAATAAATATGATTATAATAATTATAACGAGTGATTTAAATTTCTAAGTGCAAATTATAATAAAGTAAATAGATTCCCAAAATATTTAGTTTCATTTCACAAACGTAATCAGGAAAATTACTTAATTAGGTAGTGAGTGCCTTTGATTAATTAAATAAAAAGTAGCAGCCCTAGCATATTTTCTATTTACCCCTAATGGTGTATCTCCCCATATCCAGTTAAAATAGAAGAGACATATTTTTACCTTTTATGGAATATTTATAGCATGAAAACACTTTTACTGTTTTAGTAAATATACAACTAGCATTAACTCATACTCTTACATAAATTGTTTCATGTTAAAAGTCAGAAGCAATGTGAAAATCTGACTCAAAGTTTAAAAGTGTTTCTATCGACCCCGTTTTACGGTAGCAATACTATAATTTTTAAAATGAAACAAAGATTATTACATTTGTTATTAAAGCAAATAATACATCAATACGTAAAAAACGAGAACCTGATTAATATCTATATTAATACACTAATATATTTTACTTATGTTCATAGCTTTATGGATATATATCTTATATATATCTT
The DNA here is from genome assembly GCA_018246295.1 of Papilio alexanor hazarajatica. Taxonomy (NCBI): domain Eukaryota; kingdom Metazoa; phylum Arthropoda; class Insecta; order Lepidoptera; family Papilionidae; genus Papilio; species Papilio alexanor. The sequence continues at coordinate 10,139 of DWLR01003177.1, read as the reverse complement.
ACTTTTTGTATATAAATAGATAACAACATAAAAACAAAAATGTTTTTGGTACGTCAAATTCGATATGTCAAAAACGTTTTTATTTCGCACTGTGCAAAAAAGATTGTAAAGTTGTAAATATAATTTTTATAAAGTTATAGCAGTAATAAATGTTGTAGATTACTTAGAATAATGGAACAAAGGGAAAGGCAGAGATGTATATATGTAACGGCTCGTCAAAAGAAAAAGCTTATCGAATTAATGACAAAATATCCTGAGTTAATATCGTGTAAAGTAACAAATGATTTTAATTACAAGGACTCGCAAAATATTTGGCAAAACATAGCTAACGAATGCAATGCCATACCAGGAGCGAAGAAAACTTGGAGGCAATGGAGGAAAGTAGGTAAAATTGATTCTATCTTGTCAGGTCATCCCAATTTGAAGTACTTATAAGTTTCTTTCCTCTATTTTAGACATGGCATGATCTGCGTTCTAAAACTAAAAAGAAGCATGCGGAAACTAATGGAGAAGTAACTGGATCTAATGTATTACTAACCCAGGCTGAACAAGAGGCTTTGGGAATTAAAAATGTCATAGAGGGGACTCCCTTAGAAGATATACATCGAGAAAATTTAAATGAGATGTCAGTGACATCATTGAGTGAACCAGAGTCATTACCAGAAGAAAAAGTTACAATCTCCTCAATGAATCTAAACTTTCCCAAGCTTAGAAAGAATTTCAAACATTCTTCTAAAAGTTCTGCTACTTGTAATTTAAGTTGTGATATCATAGCTGCACAAGAACAGAGAAAATTAGAGATGAAAGAGGAATATTTAAATTTCAAAAAAGAGTATTTGAAACAGAAGTTAAAATTGATGAAAGAACAAAATGAAGCTCTCAAAAGTATAGCAAAAGAACTTACAAATATTAAATAAATGTGTTATTGGTTTGTATGACTTAGAATATGCTTTTCTCATATCAAGAATCAAGATATATTGTTTGCAGATGTTGTTCATGCACACAAATGTGAAACCTAAAATGATTTGAGGGTTCTATAAGCAAAGAATTACCTGGAATATACCTTTTTAAATTTTCTTGTAACAGCATTTGACTCGTAGACACTTGTGACATATGAAATAGCAAAATAACACTCATAACCTAAAGGGGTAGGCAGATATAACAAGTTCATATTTGGTACAAACCTGGCACACCTGTAGCCTCTTCTACATCCATACTTCTATACATACATGCTCCTTGGTTATGGGTACTCATTATATTGCCTTTATTTTGGAAATCACAAAATTGATCAATATGTAGTAGTAATATAGTTAAGTTTCTTGTATAAGCAGAGATAATTTTGTGTACTTTGTGCTATTTCAAGTATAATATTTTAGTTATGTCGGTTAAAAGACAGGCAGGTGGCCGACCATAAAAAGTTTAGCCATACCAGACACAGTATAGGTTAAAGTAGAGTCCATCAAATATGGAAGAGTACATAGGAGATGATGAAGTTTTTTGTTATAACTCCTACCAATACTGTCACACACTTTTGCTAAATAGTATTATGCCTCTTATATATTACATGTCCAAAGGGTTAAAGACACAGATTACAATACAGAAGACAATAAACATTCTGTACTGTACAGCTATTATGATGTCCTTTCTTAAAAAATGATAAAAAAGAAATAAAAAAATAGTAGGCAAACATTGTCTCAAGCTACCAAGGACAAATGTTCTTTTTGTCAATCATAAAAAACAAGTAAAAAAACTGTTAATTCTCTTTCTGCTTAAGGTGGACTTATTCTTAACAATGCAACTGGCAAATTTTCTAGTGATCCAATGCAATCAGTGAGAATTAAAATGTAATTTGTAAAAGTTGATCCATAGTTGCTCTATAAATATTTTAATAAGTTTCTTGAACTTTTATATTGCAATATATATTTTTTGTAAATATTGTTAAATGACCTGACCAATGAGTTTTTCAGAAGATGAACAAAAAATAAATAATTTATGTTCTAAAAATAATTGACATCTTCACTTTAAGAATTATTTTTAAATCTTTTTTATTTAATATATATTCTATGCATAAGGTTATCAGACTCAAGACAGACATTTTCTTTTTAATTTAGGCTGTTACTATATCTCAGTTGGACTAATGTCTGTCCACTTTCTAAAATCATTCCCACACATCTACAGTAGGGCTTCTTGCATCAATGATTATTTTTATTTTAAACATTCAAATCAGTTCCATGGTATCTTTACACAAGATAACATTTTTCATGCAAGATAACCAACTTATCCTTTATCACTACAATAATGCAGGAATAGTCTGTTTTAAAATTGTGTATTATGGGTAAATGAGTATTGTTTCCTTAATTTCGTTACAAAGAAAACACATAAGGATAAAATAGTGGTTTATTCAAGGCACTAAACAAAATAGTCTTCTACAAGTCTATAACTTCCTGTCATGTGGAAAATACAATCAATGACATAAAAATGTTTTGCATAACAAATATCAAAAATAAATAATAATTTAACAAATGATTTCTTAGTTTCTTTTTTATTTACAGTAAATAATAACAAACACTATTAAAACTTACAGTGAAATTGAATTTACTACTTACATAACAATAGTTAATATTTTTTTTGATATTTATTATTTACATACTGCATTAGACATTGTCATTTTCTGAATTATGATATGAGCAATTACAAATTATCTGTGCTTCATGTAATTGTAAAAACAATTATGTACCAGATAAATGTATTTTAACTTACAGAAAGTTAACTAAATTGTTAATAATCTAAACAATAGCTTGTTATTTATAATATCAAAGGTTAGGTGCAATCCAGTCTAAAAATTGAACAGCTAACTCAAATCCAACAAAGCATGCAGCATTTGCCGGGAAAGCTCTGATCATGACTGGAGTTACACCTTTGTACAAAGCCAGTGGACCTTCTTTCTCCATCAACTGTTTGAAGACATCTCTCATACCATTTGGGTATGTACCCTCGGGTGCTGTCTGAAGTCTACTCTTCAGTACATCGGCCGGCATGCCCACCAGCCAGTTAGCTATCCCCGCACAACCACCAGCCACAATGGTAGCTACCATCTTCAGTTTATTGCTTGCATCTTCAGTTACAAGCACCTCTTTTATCCACTCATATGACATGAAGTACATACCACTGGCTGGCACATCTCTTAAAATTGTTGCAACACTTCCTTTGTAGATACTTCTGATGCCACCCTCTGCGTATAACTGCCTGGCGCAGTCGACCATGCCTTTGTACTTCTGAGGTGCATTTGCACCTTGTTGAATTTGGAGTAGACATTTTATCCTTTCACCCGGTGCCATAATAGAAGTGGTGAAGACTCCAGAAAAAGCACCCGCAGCAAATAATTCTGACTTTGTAAGAACTTGGTCATCGTCTGACTTTATTAACTTTTTACCTAAACCGAAGCCGAAGAAACTGATAGCAAAAATAGGCGCCACGCCTGTTAACGGCGCTGACATTCCCTTGTAGAGCCCTCGGAAACCTTCAAGCTGCACCGTTTTTTTAAAACAGTCCCATGTGCCCTTGTACAAAACTGTCTCTCCTGGCTTGGGAAGAGGCATAGTTTGTAATCTCACTTTTATTGTGTCCATCGGATGTCCCGATAGAACAGTGCATACACCACCAAAACCACCGCTTAAAAAATATTTTATAGGGCTACTTTTTTCAGACATTTTCACTATTTTTTTTTCTTTTGCACAAGAGAAAGGAAGGTCAATCACTTAGACAGTTGATACAACAATTTAAAATTAAAATGTCAAAGTCCAGTCCACGAGAGCTGTTTACCAAAGTTTAGTTGTACAGTTTTACACACACACACATCAACACAAATGTCACCAATGAAATATTGACATATTGTTGCCATATTTTAAATAGAGAAGTATTAATATTCAAGTCTGTTGTCAGTGGTAGAACTGTCGTATTATAAGGGCCTGAGTGTTGGGCTACCAAAGCTTCGGATTAAAAGAGGTTGATATTACTGATATTGATAATTCACAAGGGTTGTAGCATAATACTTTCACTTTATTATAAACTGTACACATTAACCAAAAATACTTCTGTTACATTCGCTTATATAGACCATCATCATTTCGTCTCGTCATTGATGCAACTATATTCAATTCTTGTGCTGATTTATCCTTGATGTTTTTGTACATGTTCCGGTAAGCCGGAAAAGTGGGCGATTACATCATGCATGATAAGATGGACGTTATGAATGGATAAAATTTAGTATGAGTATATAATAGAAAGCCTGAAAGTTATGACAGTGACAAATCGAAGAGCAGAAAGTTAGCGCGGTTTAGGTATGTTATGCGGAGGGATGAAGTACAAATAACGAAGAAAGTAATGAGAATGAACGCAGAAAGTTACAAGAGTTGAGGAAGACCGAAAGTAAGGATAGATTGTGTGAAAGTTGACATGTGTAAGAAGGGCGTGAATTCAGATTTGACGGCTGATAGAAAATATGTAATAGTAAAGGAGGTAGATGATGATTGTTAATTAAATACAATATTGATAATTTTTTTGTACACAGGCATAACTCAAACAACACGACCAAAATTGGAATAGTAACCTTATTTCTGTTAACCTGGCGGAGCTGTTTCGCATAAAAAAAGTATGTGAGAATTATGTATTGTCAATAATGTGTAAAGTCAATGTTTCAAACGATGTTTGTTATTTTAGTCACAATCTATATAGCGAAAAGTCAAGCTGAGATAAAATAATAATATTAAGCGAAACCTTTAAACTATATATGGTACTATTTTTTGTTTGCTTGCTGTTGCTGACATTTGATATGACACCTGTCTTAAGTCACGACAATATTTTACTTTGTTTTTTTTTCACAATTTTTACATTTAGGAAGAGTAATTTTTTTTTAGATCTAATAAGGTATTTATAATGTTTATCATGTCTGTAAACAGAACACGCAAAACGTAACGTAAATGCATATTAGAAATGATGAATAGAAAATTGTACGCACATTTTGTCAGACCAAATTCATCTACACAATCAGCTCCCGCTTTACAACAGTCAATATTAAGTGGTACAGATGCTAAGAATTTATATCTAGAAGAAATAAAAGAAGCCAAAGATCCTGAACCAGCGAAAGAAACATATAGATTAGATAAAAAAGAAGCACAAAGAAAAGTTAATGTAACTGAAATACAATATTGTGAAAAGGAATTATTTATTTCTGTACAAAATAATGATACAATTAAGCTTACACAAACCTTAGACGCATTTCCCGATAAAATAAATGTATGTGATAGATTTGGATGGAGCTTGCTCATGATTGCTTGTCAAGCAAATGCTGTAGATAGTGCCAAAGAGCTTCTTAAACGTGGTATAGACATATCTGTAAGAGATACCGCAGGTAATTCTGCTCGTAGCTTAGTTATCAAGAACAGAAACTTTGTTTTAGCAGATTTACTTCTTGATTATAAAACTGAAGACAAGACCAAGAAACCAAGAAAGACATCTACTGTCGATTCTGTGGATGAGTATATTTGTGATATTTGTAATAACAAGAAATTTGTAAATAAACAACAGCATTTATCATCTACCTTGCACAATATTAATGCAAGCAAAGGGAGAAAACTACCTACAAGTTATGTTATACCCGAATCAAATAAAGGTTATCAGATAATGTTGAGAAGAGGTTGGGACAAGGACACTGGTTTAGGTCCTGATGGTTTAGGACACAAATATCCTATTAAAGCTGTTAAGAAAATTGATAAGACAGGTTTAGGACATAAGAAGAAAACAGTAGAAAATGTTTTAAGTGAAGATCAACAAAAGACAAAATATAAGAATTTAAATGCAAGTAATGACCACAAAAATAGGCTCATGGAAATCAATTTTAGACGACAATTTTATTAATTGCTCTCACAAATTTATAAATTCTGCTGGTGTTGTTGACATCAATAGTATAAATAAATACAAAACATTTTGCTGTTATCTATGTTTCACAGGTGTTTACTGTTTACTAGTTAACTTAGGATATATATTAAACTGAATGTGTTTATTTAACAATCTTTGGTATTTATTTATTTCCTAAAATTTATATTAAAAACAAAAGTCAATAAGTCAGTTTTTTTTAAACAACATTTAAAAAAAAAACTATTTATCTTAGATCCAAGGGTAGTTGAAAATCCAAAATAATTTATTATTATTGTAATTATTTTTTCCAAGATTATACTACCTTATCCTAATCAAAGGTACATATAAAATGTATGCTTTTAATTTTTACTTTGCTGAAACCTAACCTCCAGAGGCTCAAGCCTTCCACCTCTCTCCGCCACTGATTGTTGCGTTTATGTGGTCAGTGTCAGTGTACTCTGATCATTGATATCTAGACTTATGTTGGCTTCATCGTAATAGTGCCGAAAATTCCAAACATAATACTGCCATATTTGAGCATGGCTACCATTGTTGTGTGCGGCAGATTACTTGGCAAGATTTTGGCATAGTGGGGTAAAAAAGAAGAGAGGAATTCGTGAATATTGGATGAAATAAATAAAAGACATCATTAAAGGTTAAAAAAATTTACTTACAATTAAAAAAATACTGAAGTTCCACACCACCACCTCCACCTCAGCCTATGATCGTCCACTGCTGGACATAGGCCTCTCCCATTGATTGCATCTTTGGGGGGAATGTGCCATAATCGCCACGCTTGTCATGCGGGTTAGCGATCGCAGTATGTTCCACCGTACTAAGAAAAGAACGCTGCTGCCCATCCTCCAGTGGTTTTTATATCCAGACTCAAGACAAACAGACATGTTCATGCACACAAATGTTTGTCTTGGGTGGGAATCGAACCCACGACCTGCGGCGCATAAGGCAAATTTCTTGCCACTGCGCCAACCGGTCAGTCATGACTGAGTCCTGAAGTTCAGTTCAGGGCAATTAAATGAAAATTAAAGTATAACAAACTAAATTCTGCGCAGACTGTGCACAAAACTATTTAATGTTTTCTTTTAAATATATTTGAAGGTTTTCCGCTGTGGGCAACTCTATTTGTAATATGAACATTATGTACACAGGCTCCTACATAAACAGATACTTTTGTTCAGAACAACAGAGACAAAAAACAGATCTCTGTGATCGGTTTTTTGTTCCTTTTTTCCCAGTGTCGTAAAGACAACGATGAGTCCAGAATTTCTAGTTATACCTTTCTTGACTATGCCTCTTAATGTTCTTTCTGGTCTTTTGGTAGTTTCTGTAGGTTCTATAGTCCGTTTTAGTCCTATGGCTACAATTTTCATAAGGGAAGGATCGACTGTCCAAAATGCTGGCAACAATAAGCATGGTAAAAATTTTATGACATTTTCGAATGTTGCCAATGTTCAATACTACTTGTTAGTTTTCGTCAGCGTCAGTCAAGCCAAGTCAGGCAATCAACCAATTGTCAGTTTGTGAGTTCCTTGACTGTTAGTAAAAGTTTGAAAATATGTCCCAGTATGTCCACTTGTTTATTTTTTTTTCTAGTTTTTTAACGTGATTCCATGATATAAAATACGTGAAATTTGAATGTTATTAATAATTAATGGAAAATAAAACAGAGTGAATATAAAAATGTCATGTTCCAAAGAAGAAATTGAGAGAAAACGTTTAGCGGCAATACAGAAAAGACAAACGAAATTGTCTTCACATAATAGCCCCCTTGCAAATGTTTCCATATCGAAATCAACTCAGGCTTCTCCTTCTTTTTCTTCACTTAATGTTAATAGTCGTAAACTTTTTCATCCTTACAAAAAACCAGAAAGCTATGACTCAGAAAATATTCCTGTGACTAAAGTTGTAAGTGGAACAATATATTTGATCTCGGAGAACAGATTCGAAGTAAATCCATCAGAATTTTGTATTCCCCTCATTAACATTTTTAAGACTTTACCATCTAAAAGCTATGGTAAGTTGATTACAAATTCAATTCTAACTATTCAACTTTGTATCTGGTGTTATTTTTTGACCCTACAGTTATATTACGTACGTACGTTTTGCAGATGCCAATACAAAGTTGTGGAATTTCTCAATAGATGATTATGAGCAGCTGATGTCCAGAGTTGCTCCACTGGCACCCCATGTGGTTCTTGGGCCATTACCTGCTTATGTCCTTAAGGTAAAATAAGTTATACGAATGAACAAAATAAGCTATCAGTTTCATATTACTGCATCCTATAAGTCTGAATTTTAAATTTACATTCAGAACATATGGAATAGATGTCATGCCAGATGGAAATCCATAATCTCTGCCTACCCCTCAAGGTGTGTGTTATGTCAAAATATATTGTAAAAAACAGGATATCCTATTTAACATATTTTATTTTAAAAAAAAAACATAAATTTTAGTAATTTAAAAATAAGTGCCATGAAACTTGTATTACGAATGTATATTAATTAATTCATAAATTATAATTGAATAAATTTAAAATTTCAATTATCTTTAGTATTTGTTACAAAGTCTTAACACTGCCTAGTTATACTACAAAACGGTGAACAAATAAGAAACATTTGATTTTTATGTTGCAGGTTTTAAGAGAGCAAGTTATAGATCCAAGCACTATTGACCTAACACCTGTGGAAGCAACTCTAAGAAACAAGCTTATGCCATTTCAAGAAGATGGTGTCAGGTTATATACATTATACTGTTACTTTGTCTTGGGGCAGAATAAGAAATAAAAAAAAAATGTTGCTAAAGGGTTTAGCCGGATAAATATGACGAGCCGGCCCCCAAATGGGAACCTATATCGAAACTTATGTTTTACTCTACAATATAATCTTAAGACTGGTATTGGTCTCAATTCTCTTGTGTAATTAATTTTTGAGATATACAACTTTGTATAAAAGTCATGTGTGCAGTTATTTTTTCCACAAATTGTGTTTCTACATCAAGGCGATATTAATACATAAGTTTCGATATTGGTTCCCATTTGGGGGCCGGCTCATCATACTTATCCGGCTATACCCTTTGTGTGTATCATTTTCAACATCAGGTGGTATTGTGGTTGACCATTAGTACATAGAAGGGAAGTTGCAAAGTTTAAACTTATTTATTCTAGACTTATATTATTTCACATTTTTCTATGATAAGTAATAGTCTGTCCAAACATTTCTAACTACATTCAAATAACTTTATCAGGTTTGGTATTGCTCGTCGAGGTAAGTGTATGATTGCTGATGACATGGGCTTGGGCAAGACATTCCAGGCTTTGGCTATAGCCAGCTATTACAGGCACAACTGGCCAATGCTCATTGTCACTACATCATCTATGAGGTATGTTTTGATTTTGCTTATTTAATATTACAATTATATTGAATATCTGTCGAAGTTTCCTCTAGAAAGTAGTGTCTAAATGTCAGATTTAGAGTAGACTAACTCGTTGATATAAAATATATCTAGATTGTGCATGTGTCATAATTTGAGTGTAATTAAATAAGTCATTACAAACATTACATGCTGAGTATTTTCTGCTGAGTAACATTGACATTCCAGAATCGCTAGATGGCGTTGTAATTTTAAATTAACTGTCTCCACTTCTCAATAGACAAGAAATCAAGAATTAATTGAAATAAATTAATTGTATGTATTTATTTTGTTTGAACAGGGATACATGGCAAAGCAAGATTCACGAGCTCTTGCCCTCTGTTCCTCTCATGAACATTGTGACCCTCAGCAGTGGTAAGGACACTCAGCTTGTCGCAGACAGACAGGTTATTGTAGTTGCTATTAGAAACTTATCTAGTTTGAGCTTTAATCTTTTGCTATTTTGAGGTTAAACACCCAATTATCTGCCAGTAATGCTTGTTATACTTTTAAAAGTCTCACATGTTTGTTTTGTGTCATATTTGGACATTGTATCTTTAGTAAAAGCAGATATTGATTTTGTACTTCAATTGTGATAAACAGATGCACGAATTGATTACTGTTTTTCATTGGCCATCGTTTATTGTCCCAATAAAACTTGACTTTGTACATTTTTCCAGACTGAAGTCGTGATAGTGAGCTACAAGATCACAAGCATGCACACAGACTTGCTCAAGAATAAAATGTTTGGAGTTGCTATTCTTGTAAGTGGAATTTATAATTTATAAAATAATGT
>DWLR01003176.1:0-13983 GCA_018246295.1 Papilio alexanor hazarajatica | reverse complement strand
CGATTATGGCACATTTCCCCCTAATGATGCGATCAATGGGGGAGGCCTATGTCCAGCAGTGGACGATCATAGGCTGAAGTGGAGGATATATATTATATTTTTTACAACCAATGCAAAATTTTGGTTTCACGATTTTTCTTGTGGAACAATTTATTATTTTCTTCGTTGCTTCCCGGTTTGCTTCTCATTTTCGACCCTTTTTTTACTCGTTTCTCGATAGAATTTCCAACAACAGTTGCTGACTTACATTATCATCCCATTTTCCTTGGTATACCGTCACTGAAATATCAAAAGTACGTACAATACAATTTTCATGGGATTTTTCTCAATAGACGGAGTGATTCAGGAGTAAGATTTAGATAAACGCTTCATTAGGGTTTTGTGTAAATTAACAGATTTGTATGACATTACAAAAGGAACAAAAATGTTGTCCGTTAGTTGACGAATATTTTTTTTTGTTATAAAATTTGAAATTGAAACATTATTCTATTCCGTTTGTTATATCGCATGTGAATATTTAATGAATCATTTATAATAGGTAAATTTGCATATGAGGATGTTATTTTATAGCAAATTGGCTTCATAATATCGGGCTGACGCGTTCACCTACAATATAGGCTTGATTGGTGTTCGCTCGTGGCATGCAAACATTTCGGTAGAGACGAATATGATATAAAACATTGTTGTGACAAAAATCTTTTTAGCCGTCAAATTAAAGTGAGTTCATAGTATAGTGGAATATGTGAATTAATTTAATGTCTATACAACCAACGGAGTCTAACGTGATGCTTTTGTGAGTTGGCTAGAGCGTAAAAGCTTATATTAGTTTCTAATGATCTGAACTATGGTATATATAGTCATATGTAGGATATTATAAAATTAAATCAATCCCAGAATAGCAAAGATTTCAGATTTCCATTTAACACGGCTCTTTAATTTTCTCTTTAGCTCCATGGGTACTCACTATAACGATTTTCTTTAGAATGTCACTAATTTAGTCGATATAGGATTTTTGGGACGTTCCTTAACAACGCTGTTTCAATATTTTGATAAAATCGAATTTGTGATAACTTCTTCTTAAATTCGATATAATTCTCTGTCAGTCTAAACATATCTAGTACATAGATTTACACCAATTATTATTATTGTTTGAACTCGCTAATCTCAGGCATTACCAAGCAGATTTACAAAATTATGTATGCATTTAATAGCCCAATTATTAAGGTTACAGCCCAATTATAAGGTTATAGGCTATTATTATAAAGCTACGATCCGTCGCTACGGTGCGTCGGGTGAAATCGCGGGATACGGCTAGTAGAATATATCTATATTAATATGACAGAGACAGACATATATCTAAACGTCGGACGGTATAATGGCGATGGGGGATTAAATTTTGTCTATTCACAGGTTCCACAAGACTAAATTGAAATGTTTGGATTGAAATGTACACTATAAAGTTCCCTAAATAAGATACAAACATGTTATGTAAGTACAAGAGGGGTAAGAAATGATCTTACAACCTTTACTATATATATTATATAGCAAGTAAATGACGTAGACAAAGGCATGGAAAATATTTGCGTAATAGAGCTATCCAATATGAATATTTCGAACAATGAAACTCGATTTAAAGTTGCTACATTGTTACAGTAACGAAGTATAAAAGTTTTGATGTCACTTTTATAGAGGTAACAGATTTTGTCGGAACAATTTTTTAGCCGCTATCCGATTTTGTTATTTCTATTTCGTAAAGATTAAAAAGCGTTAAGGGTATTTCGGTACGTACCAAACGAACTTATAATGACTAGATTGGTTACATATTAAATTCTTTTAATTTTATTAAAAGAATAATTTTATTTTAAAGTCATCAAGCCACGATACATCTCATTACAAACCAATTAAACCCAAACACGGATCCTCTATATATATATTCGGTACCCCAGGTTCATCATGAAAAAATATATCATATCATAATCATCCAATAGAAAACGTCTCTTTCACAAAAAAAAAAATCGCTTTATATATGTCAAAGTTTTGAGGTAGCAAACCTAAATAAATACATACAATCGAATTGGTTAATACATTTGATATACTATAACTAATTTATGTATAGTTGTATAAATCTAGATGAAGCGAGGGAGATGTAGCAGGACAGCGCCAAATTGAAATTCCTAAATTTTGCCTACACCTCTGGGTTAAGGGCGTGATTGCTTATTTATTTATTTTATAAGCGACTAGACTATTCGAAAATTCAACCAGGAATAAATGTTAAATTTTATATAAGTACAGTCCCTAGTTATCACGATCTATCGATGCAAATGTAAGTTCCTCTTTCCAAGCCCTAGGGAGTCTCCTGAGGCTTATCGAATCTCTTTGGAAACGTTTTATAAAATACCAGATAAATATTTTATTTTAGCAAGATATTTCGTTTTTAGTACTTTTAAAGCGATTCACTTAAAAATATTAAATTACAATAGAACGTCAACATATGGTACTCCGGGAAATAAGACAAATAATGAATAATGAAAACTCTCTCATCAAAATCGGTCAAGTGGTTTAGGCTTCAGGAGGTTACAATAGAACGGTTATAGATACAAACGCGCGGTCAGTTGGGTAAAAACATCATTCCATTTTAAACATCAGTTTCTAGATTTTTCTTTCTTGATCACTCACCATCAGATCATAGCCGGAGGTGATCATTTAATCACACGATTCACTTCAAACATTCTTAAATATTTCATATACGATATTTATCACGAATTACGCCTAAATACTAACTATTTAACAATATTCATTACCCATAAATAACTTTTCACTGTTGCGGGGTAAGCAGTTAGAAAACTCTTGAAGAGTTAAGCTCGCCTGTACGTATAATAATCTTTATATTGTATTTCCTACTTTTTTGTATACTGTGTACAAAGTTTTAAATAAATAAATAAAATAAATAAACTGCTATAGGTGACTCCCGTAGATGAATGGTCCTTCGTGATATAATTACCCGTCGACCACAATAGCTCATTATCCGTTTATCAGCAGCCTTCCAGGCAGCAAGGTTTTATTTATCATAATGATATTTCATAAATATAAAAGACTATATATCATTGCCTGTGACTTCATGTGCATTAAATAATTATATGTGATTATTACTATTGCATCAAATAATTATTTCTATTAAATGACTAAAATAATAATTTTGGTGTCCAAAAGTTAAGTTCTGAAGCTATCAGCAGTATAGTATTTCTATTTAAAGTTTTACCTTCGTTTCATGCCCTTGTAAGCATTTTTAATTAAAATGATGATTTTGATTGATTTATATGTAATGATAAGATTAAATCTGAATTTTAGAAATATTTCATTAATTTTATCCGAACATTGGGTTGAATTTCCGAAAAATCTTTCTTGTGCTTGTATTTTTTTATTGTGTCGTTCTTAGTTTTGCTTGTGCGTTGGTAAAAATCAATATAATTTTTCTTTCATAATACTTATACAACTTAAAAATAAAAAAGCAAATGCCTAATCCAAATGAAAGCATATTATTTTTCTGGTTTTACCTAAATAAATAAACTCTCCGGAACCGAGCATCCCTCGACCGTAGGATTAACTTGTAAAATTATACACGGGTTTGTTGGATTTAATTAAGCAAAGTATTTAATTGTGGTTGTAAGAGATAATACGCGGATCTTTTTATAAACGAATTGGCATCGTAGACCGTTGTAGCAACGTAATATTAGGACTGAGACAAGTATGCTAGTATTTATGTCCATTAAAATTGGCGAATTATATATTACTGTATCATTTTTTCCTTCATCAGAATCTTATCATGATGAAGGGAAAAATTACAAGAGAAAATTTATATGGAAAAAGTGAAAGGAAGAAATTACATGTATCGTCAAGTTTACTGGCAAATGAAAGAAAGGCGATTATTAAGATTATTTCGTCCAAGATAATCATAAACGCAAAAGTAGTGGTAACTTTATCATAATGAATAAATACTCAAGCCATGCATCTACGCATACAGCGCTCATGCGTACTCATGCAGCGCTTCTGTAGTTATACTCATTTGATCGGCACAAATTCGTTTAGGAGGACGCCTACCAATTCACACACTTTTTTGCGACATAAATTTGTCTTCTCACTATGTTATGCCCGACTATGTATGTCCGTCCCAATGTGACCTAGAGACTATACGGCTTCGTCGAGTGAGGTGTCATTTGTTTCTTTTTCTTCCCCGGAATGTCATCATGGTATGGTCAGTCAGGCTTATTGGTTTTTTAAATGTTTTACTAGTTTTAAAATTATAAACATATCACAATAAATAAGAAAAAATAGGACGTAATCATCTCTTTATTTTCGTTAACTTAAAAGAAGATGTAGAAAATTAAACGGCATATTAAGATGTAAATATATTCTTTAACTTTTCCTCGCTCGTCAAACCACTTGTTTAACATTCGAGAGTCGTTAGACAATTACCTTTTCAATTTATTAACATCGCCGTACAAATTACTCAATTATTTATGTAGCAGCTTCATTTTATCTCTGGGATCGTAATTTAGGGTCCCGTTATTGAATTTTATGAGATCCTGCGTCGAACAATTTTATAAATAGAAAACCAATGGCGTTGTCGATAAAAATGGAAAGTGAAGGGTGGAATAGAATACGGCACGTGAACCTGCGCTGTTAAAATTATTTTTATATTTCATAAATGAACGTCTATCGTATAAAATAAACGGACACAGATTCTTCTTAAATAGTAAGCGGACTTTAGGAAATGATTTTTCGGACTTTAGACGTTCCTAAGAGTAAAAATACTGAAGATATTAAAGACCATGAGCGCTGTATGTGATAAAATCCTTAAAATTTATTTATTTTAGTGTTAATGAAGTTTATTACATGCTGATATTCTAAAACTTTTAAAAATAAAATAAATTTATTTGAACTAAGTTCGTTTGATGACTACAGACGTGTAAGATTTCTTTTTTCACACTCAAGTACTCAAACATACAAATTCTTTGTTGTCTTTTCTAATTATTTTTCTTTAAAATTTTAACAACGTTCATAAAAATAGATTTAGGCTACAATCACATATTCGCATGTGAAATAAATTCAACGTGAATATTGCGGGAAAACGGAATATATCGCATCGCACACAATGCCGGGAATGCGGGTCACGACGACCCGATTCCTTTTTTAATATTCTTCGCTTATTGCGCTTTTCGGTTGAAATTGAAAATGTTTTTAGTATTACAAATTAATAATTGTAATTAATGATAGAAAGTCGTCTTTATCTGGTTTGCGCTGGCTAATTGACTTGTTAAATAATTAAAACGATAATATTTACTATAATGTATTTTTCTCGTACTTTCACCTAGCTCTTTGCGTTGAACAATAAAGTAAGAAATGTTTATAAGAATTTTCACAATGCTCATATTATTCGATCGCGCATATATGATTCGAAATAACACTGAACGAATCCACTTCCTCAAATACACATTTTTCTCCTCAATTTCGAATTTCTTCGCTTATGAAACGGGGAGCTTTCCGAAGCGAATATTCCATGACCTGATTTATCTTCAAAGGTATCTCTGAGAAAATGTTTTAAATTTTAAAAATCAAATTTGAATTGAATTTTTGAAAATAATGAACCTACTAGTATTTTAGTTTATATTAAATGGTATATTTCCAAAAAATATAAATATTAATATGGGTAAATATATGTAATTGCCATTTTATCGCACTCGGCTTTTTTTTAATTAATATCTGCAGTGTCAGATTTCAAAGCAAATCTTTTTTACATTTGATCGTCTACTGTTTTGTTTTTTACATTACCATTGTTTTTTTTTTTTTAATTTCAGCTTTTAACACAAAGTTGGGTGACAGTAAAAATCAGAGTGTAAGGTTAATGCACCCAGTGTTAGATTTATGGTAGTTTGCTAAACAGTTCTCAGCTCACAGTTATACTTTGCGCCGTAGCTCATGCTAAAATATGACTTGATAAGATATGACGCCATGAGCATTAGTCGCATTACAGTTTAGCTGGCTGGACCGAGGAAATTCCACATCCTAAGTTTTAAAAAAAAACGTCAAAAATTCACTAGATGGCATTCTTTCAAAATATATTGGAAATTAACCTCTAAAAGACAGCACCATAAAGCATACTTTTCTTCGATCTTATGCAATCAAGAAACTTTTAGTAACTTACCGCACATAAAGGTCACGTCGAAAACATTACAATTATCGTTAGTTATCTATTCAAAGAAAAAAACAATTTTTTCAACTTTGCTGATCCAAGGTTTAAAAATATAACTATCTCTAGGTACCAAAAAATAAATAGAAAAACATGTTTACAGACAAGTACAAAACATGAACATACTTTACATTAAATAACAACTAGGAACCGTCCCAATTACATCAGCTTTTGAACAGAAAAACAGTCTAAAAATACCGGTAAATTCATTTGAAAGTTACGTTGCAACAAACACATACACACGATAAAACATCCAATTTAAAATAAAAACCACACTTTACCACTACAACATTTTTAACAAAATTCTGTCACATTCATTTTACACAAACTAGAATTATTTTCGTAACTTTTTGTCACATTTTAAACACAACTGTCAAAAATGTATCCTTTTACTAATGATACCAAAGATGTCACATACCTCCAGATACCTAACCTGGGGCCAAAATCTGAAGCCACATAAAAGTCACCAATTGGTTTGATTTCGTTAAATTTCGTGTAATCCCGCAGTCAAGCGGCGCGAATTCAAAAACTATAATATATATTATCTATGGTCGATTGTTTGATTTTGGAACGTAAGCAAACTAGGAATAGTACATAATTAGTTTTGACATTAGTTGTAAAATTTGCAAATGTCGGACTTATTTACTGTGTATATATATATATTATGATTTATTATTTTTTTAAATGGAAAACTAACGACTATTTTAGTTCTTGCATCTGTGATCTTAAAATTTGTAGTGAAAGTATCGTGAGTACTTTATAAAATCTTAGCATAAACAATAAGTTTCCTGATTATAAGTTCGAAAGATGACGTTCGATGATGGTGTATGGATTTACAGGTTAGATCATTATATTATTTTTAAAATTAATGCTATGTCACTATATAGTGGGTTTTAGAAAAAAAATGTTTTACGGTCTTAAACTTTATACTGGTTTTCGAGTACGTGAAACTTCCTCGAACTAGAAATGTGCACATGCAGATGAAATAAATAATTTAACCTGAGATCGGTAACCCAAGGGGGTAAACAGAGAGTACGAATTTCAATTTGTTGCGGTCTTCTCATTATATCTCTTCTGTCTAAACCAATTACATAATTAATTAATTAGATATCTTTTAAAAACTCAATTTTGAATCTTTGATACGAAAATATAGGAATCGTATATTTTATAAAACACAAGGCGAGCTTGTTCCGAGTTAAATTCTATGACTTCCTACGAATTTATCGGGGCGTGATATTTTCCGCTTTACAAGGCGTTCTATTTCAGCGGCGAAGAAAATTTTACCAAGGAATTTGTTGAATTTAAACAAAGTACGAACACCTACTTATTTACTACTTAATGAAGGTAAAACGACTGTATCAACGACTAATGCTAATTAATGAAGGCGAGACGAATTATAATGATTCCTGTGTATACTATAAAAAAATTACTTTTCATTAAGTTTGACAAAACTAATTTACGAAAGGCAAAACTATTCAAATTGGCACTCAATAATATTTTAACATGATGAGGAAGGTACGGTTTTCGCTCCAATGTTGAACATTAGATTGTAATTGAGTTTTTGTTACTGATTATTTATTTGTTTAGTTGTGGGCACAGCAGATGTTGTCCTGCATTAACGCTTGCCCGCTTATTAGAGAACAGAATAAACTCCTTTAAAGTTAACTAATAATTTATTACTTAGAACGGCCGAATACAATATTACAGTTAAAAATATAATAATTAATAATATTTATCAATTTAAATGAATTGTTACTTGTTATATTACTATTATTTTATGGTATATTCAAGTTAAACTTTCATGTAATGTGTATATCATTGGAAGTACCACTAACGACATCTTGTTACAATTACGAAGAATTAATTAGCTCTTTGTGACACTACACTGTGGTCGCTAACGAGCGAGCTGTGTGCTTGGCAATTTCTTTAGAACACGTGCCATATAATTATTCAGTAACGTTGCTTTAGACAAAGCGAGTTAAATACATTCCCATTTAACCCAATCAAAAAATTAAAGTGAATTTATCACTAGATACATTCGATTAAAATAGATTTGATCTATGAAATTTATTAAGTAAATATCTCAGAAAATGAAGCGATTGATGTTTGTTTATTGGACTGAAATATACATATACGATTATATTTAGTTTTCGTCTGATGAGTGAGGTATTGATATAAGCTGTGCCAATATTAAAACAATATTGAGATTTAAAAAAACGTATATAAAGTAAATATATATTAAGCGGCAATAAATATTGATCACCAACATTTAACAAAAGTCAATAGGATAATTTGGCTTCATAGAGGCGCTATATAAGCATTACGATTACGAAATATTCACACTTAAGAATTATACTTAAAACGAACTTTTACGTTTGCATAAATTATAATTCAAATAAAACATCAATTAGCTATGAACATCTGAATCTTAGCATCTGACTTTTCGATAATAAACATATTAAAAAAACATATTAATAGAGCCCATAACCATAACATCTGATGCCGATTGCCTGCTCGATCTTATAGAAGATTGGCGTGAAATAACTTTTCTGCGTTTCGTCAGATGAGTGAGGTGTCGGAGGCCCAATTCTATTCCTGTTTCTTTTCCTACCTTTTTCTAATAAGGGAAGGATGGGAAGGGGATTTAACCCGCTTGCTCGTTTGTCATCTTCTATCATAAAAAAGAACAAAAACAAAAAAGTTTACCAAGATGGTAGTATTTTATTGATTGTAAGCCATAACAGGAATAGGACGAACACACTATGCCATATAAGAGTTTTGAAATAAAAGTTATAAAACGAAAAGAAAATGGATGAGTACGAAACAAGTTTCCGCAATAAATCTATAAAAAAAAATACATCCCCAGTTCCACGCTGCGGCATATCTTGTTTAAAAAGTTATGAGTCGTTGTAAAAGAATTAAATGTTCTTACAAAGTTCATTTCTACTCTCGATCATTTTCATTTACCTTTTTATTTGAAGTAAGCTAAGATGTAATTAAATTAAGTTAGTCAAGGCAGAGAAATTGTCGGTTAATTTGGAGATACTTCGTAAATATAAGAGTATAATATATAGTTAAATCCAATTAAGTAATGTGTTATAAACAATTTAAATATATCAGTGTGTAGAGACAAGTATGTAAATTAGAATTTGTTTCTTTTTTTTAGTATTTGTTTGATTGTCGTTAAATCTGTAGTTCTCTATTTGAATGTAAATTTCATTGTTTTTGGTTACGTAAAATAATATAAGAAATAAATTTTTCAACATTTAAAAAATCAATTTCATTTAAGTACGATTTAGGCCCTACACATAACATAACATAACACGTCCGTAACCAAGAGGGGTAGACAGATAATACGGATTTAAATTTGATACGATTCTGGCACACCTCTTTCTTATTTTTCTACGTTCATTAACTGGCACTTCTTAAAGTGTCTTTGTTTAGAATGCCACTAATTTGGTCGATATAAATTATATATGTCCTACGCAGAACACACAGAACTACACAGAATAAAGAAATAGCGTAGATTGTGTTTTTTTTTATAGAAGAAGGTGACAAGCGAGCAAGTGTTCACCTAAGTGACCGCTATTGATAGACATCTGCAACAAGTATTTGCGAGTTGTTGATGCATTTCCTACCTTTCGACACAGGAGGGGATGGACAGAAAATGTACATTAAAAATTCAGTCAGTATAATATGGTTTTATGTAACTTTAGATTCCTTTAATTAATTAAAAAAGTTTGTTTATCAGCTGTCACGTGGAATTGAGAGGAAGAAGTTTTCACATTAAGCGATGTTTTCACGTCATGTTTTAAACATCGCTCAATAAAGTACTTTATTTGTTGAAGAATTTCTCAAGTCGGTGTGACGCGGAAAATTTTAGCTGAATACTTTTCGTATTTGTCCTTTACTCAAAATGCGATCTTTGAAGATTTTGAAAATTTTCCATTAAAGCGAATGTTACGAGTGCGCGAAACTGTCTTAACTTGGTTATTACTCAAATAATGTCGTCGCTAACGAAGTGTTTGTGTAAGATTTAAATACGCTTTTACAATCCGTTAGCGAAATAAACTGAAATTTTATATCTCCAACTGCCAAATGAAATAAATTGAAACTTTGTTCTTTTACTCGATTGCATAATGTTCAAATTATTAATATTTATTAATGTTTTAATTGTAAATTTCTATATTTTCGTAACAACTATACTATTAGTATGTACGGCGACGTCGTACTTGTACACCGAGATCATTTGGGAGCTCAGTTCGAATACAGCACTTGACCCGGTAACTGTGTTTCATTCCACTTGTTCGAGCTCACATAATAAATTTAGTATAATAACATTTACGATTATAGAATTATTAAGAAGTATGCATTAAGCTTATGTATAATTAAGATGCAAAATAGAAACAACTACTCAAATATAAAGAAGAACTTGCATTTCGTATCTTTTTTTCTTAAACGTCTTCAAGAAATGAAGAAGATCACTTTCTTCTTCATTTCTTGAAGACGTTATGTTAAAGGCAACAAAAGTTAAAGTAACATACTCTTAGTGTGTTTATACAATTTACTGTATAATGTATAATCTCATGTCCTTCTCATTTTCCTTCTCCTTCACTGTTTCTTAACTGCTCCCTTCATCTTTCCAACATAAAGGCTACCATCAGATCTGTAACACTTCTGAAAGTTGCAGAAGAGAAGGTAACATCCATCTCAGCCTATTATCGTCCACTGCTGGACACAGGCCTCTCCAATTAATTGCAACATTGGGGAGGAAAGTGCTATAAAGCTTGCTATTGCCACAAAATAAAATAACTTACAAACTATTATAAAAAACGAATAAAGTGTGGCAAAAGGTAGCCAACTCAGCGAATGCAGAGATGACGCAAACCATACCCGCGCTGGTTTTCAGGTGGCTCCTTTACACTCAAATGAAATTACACTAAATAGGAAGCGTAACTTAAAGATGCACAGTGAAGCTAAGCAAGTAAAAATAAAAATAATAATAATGTTACAAAAACTAACGGAGAACTTTTTTTTAATGTAATTACTGCATACTATAACCGCCGCGCTTGGCAGGTGGGTTGGCGATCGCGGTATGTTCCATTAAATTAAGAAAAATATTCTGCTGCCCGTCCTCCGGTGGTCTTTACATCCAGACAGAAGTCAAACAGACATGTTCATGCACACAAATATTTGTACTGGGTGGGAATCAAACTCATGACCTGCTGCGTGAAAGACAAGCATTTTACCAACCGCGCCAACAAGTCCGTCGATGGCAACATAACATGAACCAACTAGCTCGCTTGCCGTCTACGATAACATGAAATGCCTTTGTGTTATTTCTTATACTAACAATGCATATTATTCTTATATATTATATGGTGGTGAAATATAAAGACTGGTTCAGACGAAATCGTTCAGCTGTGTGACGATTCTTTGCTTTGATGACGCACTTTTGATGATCGGACAAAAGGATAGTAGTTATATTCTTCTGTTAAAAAGAAAATGTAAATTTGGATTCCAAGAATACCTAAGTTCACAATGCATTTTACTGTTAAAGTATGTAAAAAAAAGAGATCTTTAGTAGAGCCAAGTCTCTCAGTGAGGTTCGACTTTTGCTTAAAAGTATAACTTGGCCATTAAACGTTTGTGGGACGTTAATAACATTTCCCTAAGTCTATATAGAATGTGTTGCAACTGTGCAACAATCACGAAACGATTAAGCTATATTTTAGCACGTATCGGCTAGGGGCTTGGCTCTACTAGAAAGCTCATAATATTTCAAAAGTAAACCCATTGTAAACATGTGAGTCTTGACAACCAATATTACATCAGACATTTTTGGAGATGTACCTTTTTCGCGTCTACATTCATACACTGCTTTTAAAATTAATTCCCTTTCATTACCTCCAATTTGATCGGTACATGTCGAAGAGGTTTCTTCACGACCAAAAGGTTCACCTCTGCAAGATAAATTAAATTACACAAAAAGTAAATTAAAATAAAACAGTGTAAATAGTTTACTAAAGATTTATTACGACTAGAATTTTTTTTTAATACACGAAGTCGCAGCTTTCACAAACCTCTGTAGGCGCGTTTAACAAAGCTACTCAGTAAATACACACTGAGGAAATATTATATACAATATTTTAAACTCTTTAAACATTTATAATTACAATAACTTTATAATTTGAGACTGAACTTTATTAAATATTATATAATGAATATTTAATATAGATGATTCAGGATTAACAACTGAATATATACATATTTTCTTTTAAATAAATAGTTTCTAATAGAATGAATTCAGCCTTTATAATTATATATACAGCCGAAAAAAGAAACTATTTTTAATAGTGTTAAATTGAGAAACTTTTTTTTAAAATCATCCCTGTTGTAAGATAAAAAGGTGTCTGAAATTTTATATATATATATATA
The DNA here is from genome assembly GCA_018246295.1 of Papilio alexanor hazarajatica. Classification (NCBI taxonomy): domain Eukaryota; kingdom Metazoa; phylum Arthropoda; class Insecta; order Lepidoptera; family Papilionidae; genus Papilio; species Papilio alexanor. Next base: position 1,298 of record DWLR01003176.1, on the reverse strand, counting down.
TATAAGTGAAATGTTAATAAATATAATAGGAGTTGCAATTTATCCAAATTATTAAGTATTAAATATCGAAACGAACAAAGGGTACATTTTTTCTTATATTTCTAACAATTGCTTTTAGAAAAGTTAAAGTATCAGTCTTTAGAAAACAAACAAAGTGAAACATCTGCATAATTTTATAGTGTCTATGGAAAGTAGATGAAAACTGATATTGAATTTATATTTAATTGAACAAGTTGTTTAAATTACTCTGTTTTCTTTCAAACGCTTTCAGCTATACATATTACAGTTTTTATTTCCTATTATATTAGATAAAAATATAATATGATGCTCATATTTACTTAAAGTTTTTTATTAATTCTTTAGCTACAATATAAGATTGATATGTTTGCTACAAATATTGTAAATACAATGTTTTATGTAATTTATTACTAAAAAGATCATTAGCGCTTTTCCCCATTAATTTTTATCATTACACCTATTTCTTATTTTAAAGAATAAATCTAATATGTCTTAAGTAGATATAGTTAATAAAACTTTTACACAAATTCGTATTAATTTTCGTATTTGATAAAAGAAAATGTAACATTATGTTAATAACAAGGAAGTATTGTACATAATAAATAAAATTATGACTATTATTTTACAATTTAGTTTATATTCATAATATCAATACAATTAAATTTGGTTACTTCCATTCTTATTCAAAATACTGTTTGTCCCTGTCTTCATTAAATCACACATTATCCCTTTCATACAATTATGTATACGATATTTTCCACGGTGCCCTTTACTAATTGATGCCTGGCGTTCCTTAAGTGAATTTCAATATTTTATATTGAGAACAAAAAAATATGCTTTCTCAGAAATATTCTCAGAATGTTCCTATAACATGACAAGAGCAAAAAAGATTGTTAGAAAGGGGCGGAAGAACGAAACGAGTTGTGCCGACCCCACTTAAACATGGGAAAATTGGGAAAAAGAATGATGATGACCAACATTACAAACAAACAATATTCTCCCATATAACATACATAAATATAGATTACTTACACACTACTAGCCCCTCTATATCCATATACATTTGTTATAGCACATCATCGCCTTCATTATTTACACTGTAACCTTAGTAAAGCTTAGTGAAGGTTTTACATGCATGATTAAAAGCAATCTAATTATAATATTTTAAACGCAATAAATCTTGATGTGTGTGAAGTTAACTTCAAAAATGTTTTACGCATTTAACGGAGTAAGCGAGACAACGCATATAAAAGAGGTAATTTAGCGTTACATCGTAAGAC